>JAUZNJ010040611.1:0-10309 GCA_034780135.1 Jordanella pulchra | reverse complement strand
CACCCCCATGCTTCACAGTAGGTGTGGTGTTCTTTGGATGCAGCTCAGCGTTCTCTCTCCTCCAAACACGACAAGTTTTTACCATAAAGTTCTCCTTTGGTTTCATCTGACCATCCGATATTCTCCCAGTCGTCTCCTGGATCATCCAAATGCTCTCTGGCAAACTTGAGACGGGCCTTGACATGAACTGGCTTCAGCAGGGGACCCGTCTGAAGTCCCTGGCGGCGTAGTGTGTTACTGAAGGTAGCCTTTGTTACTTTGGTCCCAGCTCTCTGCAGGTCGTTCACTAGCTTCAAATACTTATTTTCCACCATATTTTGCAAATAATTTTTTTAAAAATCAGACAATGTGATTTTCTGGACCTTTTTCTCCTTTTGTCTCTCATAGTTGTGGTATATCTATGAAAAAAATGACAGGCCTCTCTCATCTTTTTAAGTGGGAGAACTTGCACAATTGTTGGCCGACTAAATACTTTTTGCCCCACTGTATATATTCCTCCTCTGCAGCTACTCATTGCTGGATTCTGTTTGTACCATCTGAGTTTATGTTTGAAGTAGATTGACTCAGGGGTTGGTGTAAGTGTGCTCACTGCTACAGATTGTGCAGGCCACTCATTTTGACAGAGCACTGCTTTGGGATAAATTGGGGGACAACCAAAGCGTGGGGCCCATTCTTTGTGTGCACTCTTTCAATGTATTTGGATTCATCAGCTGCGTCCTGTGGAGGCCGGATTTGTCAACTGGTTACGTCATAGCGTGGCGCCTTGGCCTGTTTGGGTTGAAAGACTCCTCCCACAAATGCAGCCTTCTTTTGTACCATTTTGAAGGATGGGTCCCATGTATCTTATGCCACCTTGGTTTTCCCGTGATTCATTGCGAGTTAAAGAAAGCTTCATGCTTCATGCTCAGAGGAAAGGGAAATGACGACAAACAGTGGTGAATATTGTAAATGCAGTTTAATATTATACAATTATTTGAAAAGCTCCATCTGAAATTAATGAAAGTATATTTTTTAAAAAGGTATCTAGTCAGATATGTGGCGGTAATGTTTGGTTTACTGAGAGAGTTTATTCTGTGATTTTTGTTCATGGGTTTGGCTGATATTTAGGCACAGATTCCAATATCTGTGCAGTGAACTACAGATCTGAGATCTGTGGCAACAGTTCTGCTGCTGAAGCTAATCAACAACAAAATTAGCAACAGAACATTAGTAAGAAGTTCGGCATCCATTCTTTGCCTGATTTGCGTATCAGCTGTCACGGTAGCTAGGCGACAGAGAGTACACCGAGTGTGGGGCAGAGAAAGCTGGAAAAGGCTGGACCTGTTTGAAGCCATAGCAAAAACTCTTCCGGCCTCCTTATTTTCATAGTCCTCAAAGGACCTGGTCCAGGTAGACTGAGTCCTTAGACGATGCAGCCCCTGAAAGCGAACAAACCATTTGAGAACAACATTGAGCTATGATCATGCAGACCGTAAAACTTTTTCTCTCTACTATGTACCTTTTATCGATGATTTTGTCATACGTGACTGAAATTAAATACTATTAATATTTAAATATTTTTTCCATTTTTGTATTATTCTGGGAATTCTCCCACATGAATAAAAGAACTGGGTCCAAAACAAATTTAAAATACATACATATGTCTCAAGTAGATAGAAGTGAAGAACATATCTTTTTATATCGTATATAAGTTAATTTAAATTTAAAATTGCATGTGGACAGTGAGAAAATAACAAATTCTAGCAAGTGTTATTTGTCTTATGTTTTGGTATACAGCATAGTCACATTTTTTAAATTGCTGACTTGTCTATAACTAGTAGTTTTGCACTAATTAGGAAACAAAAAATATTTTATGTCACCTTTGTCATCTTATTCAATTAAAGTATATGGAAAGAGTCCTATACCCTGAAAAAAAAAATGTTTTTCTGCAGAATTGTGTATTTATATATTCCTGTCTCTCATTGCCACAAAAATACAAAATTACTACAAACAATTTACAGTTTCCTTAATGTCATGTAACAAAATCTAACTGTTAATTCAACCTTAAAAGACTTCCACAGAATACAAACAACAATTAGAGAGTTTTATTTATATGAAACATATAGCATGTGTTGCTCAGTGACTGGTTGAAGAAATAAGCGGTTCCAGCGGAGGCCAAAGGTGGAAGTGAGCCAGATAGAGTGAATGAAAGTTGAATATTGTTGAGCAAAAGCTGTTGGCAGCGCACACACACAGTCTTTTAAACGGAGTCCTAGATAATGGTTGGCCATGGCGGCGACATGCACAGGGCCTATAGGCTTACAGCAGCAGAGCATTGAAGGGTGATTGGATGAGAGGTAAGGCTTCACTAAACCTTCATTATGAAGGCTAAATATACCAACACTAAGCCATGTGACATGTAATTTAATATTCACTCTCAATATAAAGAATGAATATGTTAAACTACTAGCAACATTGGATTTTTGATCATTTAAAATATATTTTGTGGTTCTAATAACTGGAAGAATAATTAAAACATAATGCATATCATGCTCTATTATCTGCATTCATGATCACTTCATTTAGGCAATCTTAGACTTCCTCTGTCTTATAAAGATGCTGATGCAGCTTCTGCAGAAAACCCAGAGCAATGAAATGAAAAGCAACACAAAGGCCACACAGAACACCATAACATCTAGACAATGGTAGGCATACCAGGGCATCTTGTAGGACTCAGAGCGCAAGTGTGCTGTACCCCGATGCCTCATGACATACTCTATCCAGAATACTGCACTATCAATGGGTTTCATTGGTTTGTCATGATGAAGCTGTGATAGTTTTATCATGTTCTGTTTATATGGCTTATTTGGGTCCAAAATGTTCTTCAAAGCTCTAGATAGAGAGTCAACGGTGATTGTTGTCACATCAACTAACTCAGCAGCACCACGGGAACTCAGACGGATGATGTTGTCATACTGGTCAAAGAGAAGTGGAATACCTAGAACTGGTACGCCATGGTAGATGGCCTGATAGATGCCGTTCGTGCCTCCATGTGTGATGAAAATCTTTGTTTTTGCATGACCGAGGAGATCATTTTGAGGTAACCATTCAACCAGCATGGTATTATTACCTAAAGTAGCTGGTTGTTTACCAATATGTCTCCACACCACTTTCTGAGGGAAGCTGGCAAATGCTGTTGCAAAAGTTTCTGACACCTCAGGGCCAAGGTCACTCAGCAGAGTACCCAGAGTCATCACAATTACTCCATGTTCACCAGAGCTCTGTACAAACTCCTCTAATTCTGATGGCAGAGACTTGGAAGGTTCTCCTTGGAACCCTCCAATGTAGATGACATTGGGCATGGTGGGGCGAGGAAGCTCAAAGGTAAAATCAACCCGCATTAGCCAGAGATCGGCAGCTTGCATCAGAGACAAGGTGCTCACGTTGTTTCCAAAATATTTATCGCAGATGGCGTGGTAAGGTGGATTAGAGACAAAGTAGTGCATGTAGACTAACATGCCATGAAAGATGATATTTTGGACTCTTTGGAGAAAGTCCATTTTGTCAGAGAAATGGGAGAACACTGTAGGAATGTAGGAGAGTGGAGAAGGAGCAATTGCAAAATGACCCTCTCCACTAAAAATCCAGCGTACATTGAAAACCAAGGGAAGTCTTAGATAGTGAGCCAGCAAAACTCCTCCTGGGAAAGCAGGGTCAGTCAGAAAAAGATCATAGCCAGTTTCATTTAGCTGTCTGAACAGTGTTTTATTTTCAAAGATGTAGCTGACCATCTTTGCCACATCCTTCTGGTTTTCTCCAAACAAATCAAACAGATTCCTGTAAAACTCAAAAAAAGCCCATAGTGTTCCTTCATTTCGACGAATTTCCATAGACCTGTCCAGAAAAGACGTCATGACATCCTGGCTCTCGATATTTTGGGGCTGGCCCTGAGCGATTGTAATGGATGTGTAAAGGGGGGAAAATTCGGAAACATACCAACTGGTTGAGGAGCGGAAAACTGTCATTTTATGTCCCCTAGAATGTAAGGCCTCCAGAATAATTTTCATGTTAAGCCAGTGACTTCCATCCACTGGAAATACTAGCACTTTTCCACCATCACTGCCGGACAATATCGATGCTGAAAGCAAAACGAGCAGCAGAGCTGGACCCATAGCTGTAAAACAAACATCAAGTAGCATGCTTTAATATTCGATATAAGACTTCATTTAATACTGTTTGAATAAGACATTTATTAAATTATAAAAGCATTGATTGATATGACACTCAGATATAAGATATATTTCAAGGTTTCTTATTTGGCATAACCATTTATGATTGGTGAGTAAACTTTTTAAATGTGTGGGAAACATGTTGGTTTTATAGGATGTACTTAGTTCAAAAGAAATGAAACAATATGTCTGAAATGAAGGTGAATGATAACAAAAATACATGTATTTACAGAGCAGGGACTGTGTGTCAAGGTATTTAAAAAACTAAACAACAAACAAAACAAAACAAAAACAAAAGTCAATTTATAAAGAGGCAAACTTCATTAGTTACTTAACTAGATTCAGATTTAATACAATTTGTTGAATGGCAGTCATGTCAATTTTATCATTCAAATTGGTTAAGATGTGAGTCTAGTCTTAACCTGATGACTTGATAGGATGAATGGAGTCTGGTGCTGCCACTGCTTGAGTGGAAAGAAAACCAGCAGCCTTAATATTCAAGCTCGCCATTAAAAAGCTAATTCAGCCTTTAATTTGTGAGTTAACACAGTTTGCGAGCACAAAATCCATTCTTTCAGCTTTCCTTCCAACCATCTCCTATCATTTGGTCCATAATACAACATATTTCTGCTTCAGATAAAGCAGCTTAAATGTCTTTTACTTGTTTTGTAAGCTGTTTTTATTTTATTTTAGCGCATTTTCCAACCATCCAGCCCAAATGAAATTAGCCTCTGTATCTGGCAGACACAAATTATCACAGTCCCTTATCAATAGTTATTGGTTGCAGAGTTTTAGCATTTCCTGCTTGATAAAATAGTGCCACACTCTTTTTTCCTTGAGCTGACATGAAGTTCTAGTTTGAGCATGGTCGTACCTTCCTTTTGCTTGCCTTCTAAGCCACACATGCAAACTTTACATACTGCATGCAGAGAATAGAAAATACAGAAAACAGTTTGAAATAGGAGAGCATGCATATCTACAGGGAACATTCAAGTTACAAGGAACAGAAAAAGCAGAACCAAGATATAATCTTTGGTCTAAGCTGCATGACGAGTAAAATTAGCTCAAGTGTGAGGAGGGACTAGACTAAACCAGTGAGGGAAAAAAACGACAAAATCATCTTTCTTTTTGAAATAATCTGCTGTAATATTTCAGATGAAAAAATCTAAAATTATTTACACAAAGTTGAAAACTAACAAACTGATGAAACTACTGCTCACCTTAATCTTTGTTAGGTACTGTTGCTTTGAGTTTTGGTCCAAACTGAAGGAAATCCAATGTCCAAACATACAAAGCAGCAGGTCTGCTGCTGGTTAATGCATAGGTGAATGTGTAACTTCATGTTCCTAAAGGAATTTGCCCAGTAGGCACATTTTAACAGACTAAGCCCCCTGTGCACACAGCAAACATATAGAACTGTTTTCTTCTGATGCTAACTTTGCACATTTTGCCAAATATCATGCTAAAATTAGTCGAACAACAATGACAAGGGTAAAAAGAAAATGTTTTTGTTAAAATAATCAAGCAGAATGTAAAACAAACAAGGAAAGGTCACATTCAAGATTGCTTAACTTCTTTTGAACAATGATTTATTGTTGGTCCAGTTTTTTTTCTTTTTCTGTTAAGCAAACATGTTTAGCTTAACAGTAAAAAAACCGTTTTACACAAACCTAAACAAACTTGTATATTACTTTTACATTTTATGCCCTTTGGATGCATTTGATGTTACAAACTGTTATCAGACTCCAGGTAAGGAAGACAAATAGAGCAGCTTATAGGAGCCTACCCAAAATCTGATTACATGTTAGAACAAAGGGTCAGTCTTTCACAGAGGTTAGTGCAATGCAGAGGCAAAGAGGGAGCAAAAACAGTTTACTTTAGTAAAAGTAAAGTTTTACTTAAATTCATGTAAAGTGAGCAGTGAGAGATGCAATTCAGACCAAAGCTAGTATGTGTCCATGCCATAAGCTGTGATATTGACCACTAGTGGAGAAAAATGCTTTGCTCTGCAGAACAAAGAGACACCAGAGTTACATATAAGCAGATCCACAGTCAAACAATATAACCACATCAGGATAGAAATAGAAATAAATAGATTTCAACACTTTAATCTAACAGAAAAAGAGAGAATCAGGGCTGAGGCTCCTGCAAACTGATACCACATGCATGAAGTCCTAGAGCCTCAATCTGTGAGATGCTCCAGCTTTTAAACTGACTGGACCCCCGTCCCTCTGAGAACCACTTAAGAGTCAGTGAAACACAACTCTGTGTGTGCCCTAAAGGGTCCTGTTAACAACCGAGGTTTACTGATCAGTTGTGTCTGACTGATAAGCTTCTCCAAATGTTATTTGTTAAAATGTTATTCAGGATGTTTACACGGCAACAGTTTGAGTCAAAAAGCAGATATAGTCCACCTATTGACCTCTATATGCAGTAATTAAACATGCATGTTTTTAGCGCTCTTTGGCTTTAGTATAATTGTGGTAACATTATTACAACGAAGGCATTAGCATTTCATTCCCAACTATCAAAGAAAATTAGCCGAGTTTCTCACTAAACTCTGAAACTTTTTAACTTTCCTCCACATGCTACGTTGGTTCGATGCTAGGTTTTTAAATACAGGCAGCTCAGTCTCTACATGCAAATTAAGTCTAATCTGCTGTTTAACTGTATGAACAAAAGTATTTTTGCTAGCTTCTGTAGTAACCAGTAGATGAATCATAACTGCTTCTGCTGTTTCTTTGTTTTTTATTTGACTTAGTTTTTATTTTCTTGCAGTAACTTACATATTTTAAATGTAAATGAGTAAAATACCTTAATAGAAACCTACTCAAGAAAAAGCTAATTTAGGCTTTTTTTAAATGACAATAGCCTACTTGGGAAAAAAAACACACACAAAGTTCAAAAAAAGTATAGCAATGCATGTAAATGTGGCTAGTAACTCACCAACAAAGAGTTGTAGTCGACCCAAGTGGAGGAAGAACTCAGTAAATCTGAGGAAAACAAAAAAGTAAAAAAAAAAAAAAGGAAAGATTAAAAGGATCCTATTCTACACTTTTCAAAATACAAAACCATAATAAGTCACCACTGTAGGAAGAATGAAACAACTGAATCTTTTTTATATACAAATATGGTGAAATGGTAAGTAGCCTGTTCTTGTACAAATACACTATAATCAGTCATTTACCTTCATAAACAAACCCATATGCAATGTTGTGTCTAAGATATTATTTTATTTTATTCATTTAAGATTATTATTTTATTTTTCTAAAATCGTTTTCAAGCTGTACATTGCACAAACCTTATCTCCTTAGAGCTGTACTTACATATTTATTAATTCAATATTTTGAGATAGACACCGCCCTTTGGCCCAGCTAACAATAAATGTTGCAATAAAATAAACAGCTTAACATTCTGGGAGTGCGTTTTACAGCCATGTGATCTACCTTTTAAGCTAGGTTATAGTTAGATTTACTTTGGTGTCTAAAGCTCCCTGCTGTGGATCTGCAAACATCTGGCAGGTGTGCTGGACAAACACCTCCAGTCCTTGATGGCCCATAAAGTACATTTCAGGATCTGCTGTTGATGTCTAACCATTACAAAGTGCTCAGCATTGTCTGCTATCTTTTTTGGGGAGCAAGCAGTTTGATTTCAGTCCCAGTTGATGTATTTCTGCTTAAAATGTGCCAACAGATGTAAAACATTTGCAACTGGTACCAGGATACTTTAACTGCAGCAGCCACTGTACAATAATTCACAGTTTAGATTATGTATTAACTACATGCGTTTCTACCAGCCATGTTTTCCAAAGTTTACTAAAAGTTAAAAACAAATACAATATATTATGGGATGGTTATATCTAATCTCAGATGGTTTACAACATGTTTCTATCTGGTTTTTGTTTCATTCTGATCTCATGGTTGCTGGTAACTTGTTGTTCACACCCGTGCCTTTGACCATGCAGACAGCTGATTGTTTTCACCTGTGCTGATGTTTCCATGAGTTCCTGCTCTGCCTCATTCAGTGCCAGATCATCTGTTGCTAATTTCTGCCATAGCTTTCATGCATTCAAGTCTGCTGCACTGATTCTTTACCTGAAGCCTGTGCTAGTAATCCCCTGATGCCCCCTACCCTTGCTACCTATCATTGCTATCGTCTTTGGGTTCTGGTTACGTCCTCATGGACTCTGGACCTAAACTCACCTCCTGTCTCTCGTGGTTACTGACCTGGATTGGCTTTTGATTACAGTACTGGATAACGGACTTCTGGAGGTTTCAGGGGTTGTTTTTAAAGGAAACCTGGCCCCTGGTTCTGTTACTGGAACTCTGTCACCTTTTTAGCCACTCTTTTGAGAAAGTCTTTCTCTCATCCTCAGGAATCACAGTTGGACCATCCCATCTTCAGATTGCTGTGTTTTCTCCATTGTGAAGAATCCATCCTATGGCTAGTATCACTACATGTGATGTTTTCAATTCCTGGTTCTTTCACAACTCACCAGTCTGTCTCTTTGCAGGCTTTGATCAGAAGCTGACTACAGTACCTTCTATGGCCGCATCTTCTGAGACTGCTGTAAAGTGGATTAAATGACTCATTCAAAGATGTATCTGACCTTCTAAAGTTACAAATGCGAGTTTTGAAAAAACCTCTACCAAGAACTCATACAAGTCCTGGATATTGACCTCAACAATCCTTTCATATCTCAGATTAAACTGATACTTGTTTCAATAGTTGTGCACAAAGAATATATCAGAAAAAAGATGTTTAGTCGTAGAAGAGTAAGACTTCCTGTTTGGATTGGAATGCACAAGACTAAAGGCCTAAAGAGTAAAATCCTAGTAGCACGCTTTGAACTAAGTGGTTAGATGTCACAGGAGGTTTTGAGGTTCATTGGGTCTCAGTCCTTTTGCAAGGAAATTGCCACAATGTGAAAATTTACATCACATTTCCCTCCACAGGAGAGGAAACGGACATGACCTGATTGTATTGACCTCAACTCCATGTGTGTTAACATTCAGCTGCTTGTTGCCCTTTGCCTTTTCTACAATCCTCCTTCAGAGTTCAGCTCCTCACAGCTATGTGTACATTGTGAACTTTGGCCATTGCAAGTATTACAAGCCAGGACCAGCCCTGCCTGCTGCTATCATATGTCCCACGAGCCACAAACAGTGATGGCTTAGAGGGGGGGGGGGGGGCCGGTTCTTTAAAAATAACTCTGCTGTCACATGTTCCTGTTTGTGATTGTGATGGTGTGCTGGTTGCTTTACTTGCAGCTTTACAAAGAATGGAGCCTTCCCAAATGGAATATGTGCGGCGCCGAAGGTGTGACAGTGCAGGTGAGACCCCCCCCCTCCTGCAGAGAGCATGCCATAGCACAGCGTCTATTCATCTAAAAAGACCTGGGGGTGTACAGGATGACTTACAGAGCTACTAAAGATCTGTGCTGTTATGCTGCACAAACTGATGGAGTCCTGAATGCATTTTTAAGGCAAGACTTGAAATGAGCAGGTAAAATATATATTTAATCTCTTATGGATGGTCAACTATTTGATCTACGGTTGCTTTGTTGACAAGTTATATTAGGTATCATGCACCTCCCCCTAAAAATTAAGGAGTGGCTGTTTGCAGTCATTAAATGTCCCCAGCAAAGGTCTATGAAGGCTTATTTAAAAAAGGAAAAAAAGGTTAAGAAAGGCGACGTCTAAAAAGGGGAAGGAGGGAAAGTTGGTCAAATTTAGCACTGCTGTTTTTTATAGATAAGCGCTAAACTCTTCACAGGGCAAATACCAATGAATTTCATGTTCAGTTTGTATGCTGGTGATTATTATAATCAAACACTACTGGGCTCACAAAATGTCTGTTAGCTTACAAATGCTAAATAAAACTAGCTCCATGATGATATTTGTTTGAGGTGAAGGTGAGCTTAGGTTTATCGTCACATCAAGAACTTCAAGGAGAGAGGTTCCATTGTTGCTGAAAAGGCTCCAAGGCGCCAAGAAAGACCAGCAAGTGCCAGGACCGTCTCTGAAAAGTGTTTCAGCTGCGGGATCGGGCTACCAGCAGTGCAGAGCTTGCTCAGGAATGGCAGCAGGCAGGTGTGAGTG
>JAUZNJ010040610.1:0-10310 GCA_034780135.1 Jordanella pulchra | reverse complement strand
TATATTGCAACATCCACAATCCAGAGATCCACGGTATCAGGATTTAGTGTTGATAAGCTTAAATTTTACAACTCAACAGACATTTAACTGATGATGGTATTATTTTCCCTTCAGAAAAAGCTAGGCATCAAAGTTTGGGGTTGTAAGGTAAAATAAATGAACAGGATTAAAAGTGAAGCTTATAATCTTTATTTATTTTTTCTTTTTTTTGTATTTCTGGTTTATTTTTGTACAATATTTAAATAAATAGTGATCTCTATGAAATGTGGTAACCTTCATATTACCCCAGTGCATCCAAGGATGAATGATTTGATTCTGAATAGATACATTTGGAGGAAGTGTCCCCTTGTAGTTAGAGGGGTGTCTACATTGTTCCAGGATTATAAGATCCAACAAAAACCTATTTAAATTGAAAGCAAATAAAAATATTTAAATGGGTTATTATCAGACCTCTTGTTGATATTCTTTGATTTTTGAAATCCCTCCAGGCTAATTGATACCTGTATTAATTTGTCAAGCAACTGAAGATCATGTTCAAAGGGAGGTTGGGTGACTAAATAACATGTGACACAGTGGAAAATGGGGTAATTGAAAATAAAATAGGATTATCCCGAGGTTTCTGCACCCACTGACAGTTTTGATTACAGCTAGCTGTTTCAATTTTTTACGCAAGTTTTTCAGATTTCAAACCTAACATGGACCTAAAGGAATCAACATATCTACAATTCTACCTATATTACATTTATAAACATTTATGATTAATACTTACAATTATCTAAGAACTTCAAAGATCATCTTTCAGCTTCATGTGAAGCTTAGTGTGTGATTCGTCCCAAATCACAACCTTCTGTCTGGTCGGATCTATGCATGTATGTGAAGTTACTCAGAGGGTTTAACATTTGAGCTGTGAGTATCTGAACTCCTTGGTCAGAATGTGCCGTATTGTATTTCGTAACCTTACAACAGCTCAGAGAGGCATGTAACAATATTCTCATGAGAAAAAAAAAATGTCCTAAAACAAACCACAATTCCTTTTTTTTGTTGAACCTACTTTAACATTCAAACTTTGATACGATTCAAGACACATTTTCTTGCTGGAGAATTGTTCTTGTTTTCTGTTCTGATCATTAATAGTAGCATGTGGTTTGGTTTAACTACAAACAGCTCTTCTGTTTATATTACTGACATGTAACTAGTGGTTTCCTTTACTCTAACACCTTGTGCATTTATATAGCTGTCTTTATGGAATAGCAAATTGAAAAGAACAGTCGCATACCATTTCTTTCTGAGAAACATCTGATGGCATTTGTTATTCCCCAGCAGCCCTCGGTGATTGACTGGTCTATTTGTCTCTGCATAGCCTGTAAGTGGGCCACTTGGTATTCTGCTTTATTCATCTAGAACCGACACAGACAGAGATGCTGTGCAAGTGGGTGCAGTATAAGGACTTAGTTTGTCTTTCACTCTCTAACTCTGCTTATGTGCACGTTAGCAAGAGAAAAAAAGGACAGAGGGTCCTTAGAGTGGAGACATTTTGGTTGTGTTATTTTGTTTAACTGTATGAATTTGCTGGGCATTATCCCATCACATGCATATGTTCAGTGAATTCAGCTGCTAGTGCGTGCTGCTGCCAAGCATACTAACTAAGAAGACTGCTAGGGTTTCTGCAGCACTGCTGATTTCAATCTGCCTCCTCTCTCAATAGCTTATCTCTATTGCTTTCTCCATTACCATTTAAACTTTGGCATAAAGTTTATGGTGATTTATTTCTGCTATAGATAATCCTTAATGTAGTTCTTTATATTTATCCATGTAAACATAAGACTGACTGCATGCTTATTATTCTTCTGTGAATCAAACATTGACAGTATGTTCATAATTTTGTTCCATGTGATCTAATCTTTAGTATTAATGTTTAAGTGCTCTACAAGACGGGTATGCTAGCAAATATTACATAAATAGTGGACTGATCCTTGGGGACACCATCATCATGTTTAGTTACATAAAATTTATAAAGAAAACAATGTTCACATTCCCATGCTGCCCAAGCTCAGTAAATGTGCAAATATGTAGATAACACTGTTTGAAGATCCAGTTTCTGCAGCCCGTACCCTGATTAAAGTCAGCGTATCAACCAGATTTTAGTGTAATTCTGACAACTTTTACATTTACTAGCGGCTTTGCTGAACAGAAACCTGCCAGCCAAAGGGCTCATACGATAATGAAAATCCTGAATGCTGGTGGGGACATTGGTGTGCCCCACCTTTCGCCTGTAGACTTCTGGAGAGAGGGACCAGCCTCCCTTTATCCTGAAAGAGAACTGATGGATGTCAAGTGGTCTACACCAGGGTTCTTAACTGAGTTTCTCAAGATCATACCGTATGTCCTGCATCTTTTAAGTATGCCTCTGCTCTCACACCTGAATAAAGTGGCTCAATTACATCCTTATTGTAAGTTGTAAGTTCTCCAAAGTTCTGCTAAGACCTCATAATATTACTTATGTTTTTTTTTTTTTTAAGCAGAGGCACATGTAAGCCACAACACCACCTTTAAAGAACATTGGTATAGAATCACAGCAATGTAAATTCTGAAAATAAAAAATGCACATTTTAGATTTAGTTTAGATAAAAAACAGTGTATTCTAAGGATGTTGTTTTTGTAGACTGATATGGAAATATACTTGCAAAAATGCAAAAATTCGGATATGATTTCATGATGCCGAGTCCTTGTGGGTTTTTTTTTTTGTTTGTTTTGTGTTGTGTTTTTGTTTGACCATTTTTACAATCACTCCTGGACATCCACACTAGAAATAGACCGTTGTTGCTAACCGTAATATGCAGAGTTTGCTGATGGGTGGTATTCTTTTTTGGTTTACTACATATCTGTCCATATTTTCTTAAACAGGAAGAAATTTCAAGCTAGCTGTATAAGTCTCTCTATAAGTGAGGGATATGTATAATAGCTTTGTGTAACAGCTAGCTTACCAGCAGGGAACAATAGGGGCTGGGGAAATAAAAGTACTTGGAAAATCTTAAGTCACTTACTCTTGAAGCTGCTCTGTTTTTTGACTTTGAAGTTTATTTAATTTCTGTCATAGCAGATTTATGTCTGTAAAACTACTTCATCAGTATAATATGCATTTTGTATCTAGTGACAAAAACCTATAAAATTCAGAAAAGTTAACTAAATGCAAGAAAACCAATAAATATATACCAATTTTGGATCTAAAGGCAATCGTTATCCTTAACATTGTTTGGTTCAGGCTTGGCTTCTATCCCCTATCATGGCTTCTGGATTTGTGGTACATAGTCTTACTGAAGACATATCAGTGTTTTTGCAAGCGAAATGCTCTGACTGAAATATTTTAAATATTTTATATGACTAATTTGCAGATTTTCAGTTCCCATCTTAAAATCTCTTCAGAATCATCAGCCTAGTCTGTACTAAAACAAACGTACATCTAAGCTTCATATTTTGGTCTGATCTGCACTGAAAATTTATTTTGGGATTTTTCTGTTTTATATCTCTATGGTTTTTGAAAAGTATATCAACTTTTAAAAAATTTGTTTAAAGCAATAGCCAACATTGCTTTTTTTAGATCTTGAAGCTTGTTGTTAGGCCAGTGTAGGATATTAATCTCTCAACCTTAATGTTTACTTGAGCCTAAACCATTTAGACATGTTTGTGCCAAAGACGCTGGTAGGTGTGTTAACATTTTTAAAACCTGGTACCTTGAACAAAATTTAATGTCACTTTGGAAGGATTGTTACCTTTTACTTTTATTCTTATGAAGTGAATGTATTACTGCTTATTGTTTCCTCATTATTTTTTTATTGATTTTATGTCTCTTGAATTACTGAGTAAATTGAATTCAGTTATTCTCAGGTTTCCAGCCCTCTCTAAGCATGTTTTTTGTTGCTTTTGCTAGCCTACTGTTAAAGCTTGATAAGCTTTACAGGCTTCAGAAGCATCAGTCATGCTGAGCTCTCCTCACCTCATCTCCTCAATAAACCTTAATGGAACCTAATGACTGAAATGTATTCACTCTAATCTTCCCTTGCAGCTTTGCAGGTCACTATTTATTTAGTACATCGTATCAGAATCCAGGAAGTTGTCTTGCCTGATTGTAGGTTGTTGGGTTGCTCTTTATGACGCTCATGCTAACTTTAAGTTGAACTCAGTCCTCCCACCGAGGATGGATCAGATCCAACAGAGAAATTGGGTGGTGTTAGATTCCCATCACTGGTTCCGGTGGTTTAGCCCCAAACTTGGGCTGGTTTGGAGGAATGTGATCAGAACTAAAAACTAATCCTCTGTTTAGTGATCTGATCTGATAGATCTTGGCACACACACAGTAAAAGAAGAAACAATTGCAGGAAACCAACATATTGATAAAGGCAGGGCTGTTGAAAACAATATGTGCGGGTAGATGTCTATGTCACTTCTACAGGCTTTTGTCACTATAGCCTCGCATTTTGTATAAACATGGCTTCCTCATACGCCTTTGTAGAGAGAAATTTTGCTTTTTACTGCATTGCTGAGTTCTTGAAGTAAGCAGCATAAACTGAGGTTCTAACTCAGTCGATTTCATAAAGCCTGCATAAGCTGTTTGTGTTAATGCAAACGAAAATCCTCTATCTAAAAACATATATTCTTGGTGTCGTTTGACTTACTGTCCAGGCTTCAATATGGCTAAACTAAGCTAGCTACAATGTGCTGACCACACCTCTGCTAACCCGACACTTAGACTATTTTGGCACTAACTAATTTGGTGGCTCAAAAAAAACAACTAGGTAAAGAGTTATTATTAATGTTATTATATCAGGGTGAGTAACACTTTCACATAAAAAAGCCAGAGTCTCACAATTATGTTACCAAAGAGAAAAGGTATTTTGGTGTCCACTGTCTAACTTTTAAGAAATATAAACAATCTCAAGAGTCAAACATTTCAGTTTTAAATCCCCTGGGTTTGTGGTGTTAATTTGATATCTCATCACAATTTATATAAGAAAATACAAATAGCAAAAAAGAGAAATTTTAGATAATGTTAAGACTCTTTTCTTATTTTCCCTTCAGGTTTCTGAGGACTCTTTAGTGCCCCCTGGTGGCCCCCATTTTAAAAACCACTAGATTGAGCCATTTTCATATTATACTTGCTCCAGGGGAACATTACTATTTTAATTAGATTTAGGATTAATCTCTCCCTACATCCTCTGTAGCTCCAATATTTCCTTTTTTCTTGCCAGTTTGGCTCAGAGTGTGACTGTCAGGACCAAGCATTTTACTGCCACCTCATTAAATCAAAAACACAGTTTGAATCCTGTATATTTTTTTTACCATATCAGAAATGCAGCCACAAATATATAAAGTCTATCTCTTTTTCTCAGTAATGGTCGGTAAAACAAATTAGATACAGAGAGCTATCTCCCCATTTGCAGACACTGAGTGTGAAGTATGGACAGAAAAATGAAAGCAGCGATGGAAAGAAGTGGATGGTGAGAGGGAGTAATGAAATAGTGTTTGGGCATGTAAAGGCAATTTTTGCTTCCTTAGAAGAGAGTGCCGTTAAGCCCACTGGACTTCAGAAGTCACCATGTCAAGAACTTGAGGGGGATTGGCTGAGGACGACTGTCCATATTTTGTAGCCTCTGATTCTGAGGGCAGCAACTATAAACGAAGGGGTTGCCATAAAATATAACTTAGTTAGAAATGATGCTTTTGTTGTGGTTGTTGGCTGGATGTAATATTTTTAAGGTAGCGTTAAAAAAATATACCCCCAGCAAATTTCTCAAACCTCTAGTCAAGATCGAACAGATGTAAGAAGGAAAGTGTGTATAAATGGAAAGGCAGTGTGTTACATTGAGCTACATTCTCCTACTTTTTTTCTGATTTACTCACTAATCTTTGAGTGAAACTCCCTATTCTAGATTAAGTTTTGGGATGTTTTTATCCAAGAAATGTTTTTTCTCTCCCTGCTTGGTTTTTAATTAAAGAATGCACAAGCTTTCAAACTACATCTACATTAAAGGGAAATTGATGGGGCTTTTAAATGCACTGAACCACTCCAGCCACTTGTAAGCATTATTAAAAGCCTTTTATAAAGCTCTGGAGTAGGGACAAGTGTTTTCTGTTGTTGTTGTTTTTGTGTGTTTTTTTTTTGTGAACATAAAATTAACAGAAAAAAGAATCATCATTTAAAAAAGCTGGAAAAGAAACCTCTGGTTTTCAGGTCAGATGTCGATTATGTATTAAAATCTTTGTTTATAACTCACAGATAACAGTGTAATGTATTTCATTAATGCCTTATTTACCAGTCGGATGTGTTCAATAGCTCAAATGCACTTTTGAAGTTTTGTTGTACTGTTTTGTTTGTGTGTTTTCAGTAATTTTAGCCTCAGGTGTTTACATGGTCCTAATGATAGCAACTACACTTTTCTACTTAATTCAAAAAAGAAGAAGCTTTCTTGTGTTTTTTAAACCTTTTTTTCTTCAGGTGTACTATTCTAGTCCATCTATCTTGATGATTAGTGAACATCCAATAGTCATCGTCGTGCTTCTCTGTAGGCCGTGCTAGATAACCTTTCCATGCACGGGATCATTTAGAAAATGTGGAGGCAAATTTGTCAAGAAGTTTGCCTTCATCCTTTATTGGAATCTAAAACCATTATTGTCATAAATGATGGAGTTAATTAAAAGTGTTTGGTTGATCTGAGATGGTTCCAGATTTTAAGAATAAGAGACTGTGTGTAGTCGTGGCTCACTGAGTGAAAAATTTCCAAACACCTTTTTTTTTTTATTTAACAGAAAACTTTTCAATGGAATGGAGACAAATGCAATTGTGTTGCTACGGTATAAGAATGACTGGTAAAAAGTATGAAGTTAATTAATAGCCATCATCCTTATGGAAAAATACTTCCATTTCATTGTAGAATGTTAGCGTTTCCTTCTGGCATTAGCCAAGTGTGAGACCTTTCTTGAAGTTGACATGGTAGATCATCCAAGCTGACACACTCAGATGCAGTGCACATATAGAAAAACAGACTTTCCCTTTTTCATCCCTCTGGGGGTTGACTTGTCAATAAACTGAACTGACAGTCTTCTCCTCACCTTGTCTTTTCTCTACACCATGTCCTTGCCCTCAACTGCTTTACCTTCTTTACCTTTATGCGTTAGACATTGTCAAGATTTCAAGATGCTACTTATCTCATTTATTAAATTTATGATTTATTTAACAATTTCCTTGGTAGGTAAAAAAAAACCTCAATTTATAAAATTTCTTTTAAGAACTGTCACTACTAGTTTCTCCCATACAAGAAGACAGCAAAACTAGATGCTCATTCCTTTCAATTAATCTGATTTTGCAGCATATGTAAAGTGATATCCTGCTTGGTCAGTTTACTACAAACATACAAAAAATGTTTGATGCAAGGAGATTTTTAGGGCTCACTGCAGAAATTACAGGAATGTTGCTGCATTGAGCAGATATAAAAATCCTTCTCTGTTGTCATGTTGTAAAGACCCTCTGTCTGCACCATGGAAGATGTATTATTATCAATGCAAAACAATGGCTGAGTATTCCAGTTGACAATTATTTGGACTGTTGGAGACACTAGCCATGTACAGACAACTATAAAACTCAGATGATATTATAACTTTCAAGTATTGAAAAGGATCAGTGAGACCTCAATAATACAATAGAGGTGACACATTATTTTGATGCAGCTGCACGACTTACATTTGAGTCTTCCATTCAAAAATATTCACATTATATTAATAAAGGGTTACTTCATATTATTTATGGCAGGACTAAATGTTTAATCTTCAAACCCATGTGAAACATGATCTTCAGTACTTTGATATATTTGGCAAGATGGGAATCCATGTAACAGTAGCATCAGGTTTTTTATGCACCCACTGTTTTACAAGAAAAAAGTTTATAAATACTTGTACAGTTAAGGTGTATTACTATTCTCACACATAAAATACTCCACTTGATAAATGATACATTGTAGAAATAACATATTTATAAAACAAATTCCTATGATGTCAAACAGATTTGCCCACTAGGTGCTGTGTTAAGCTCTGCCTATAAACCAAAACGGCACCACATTTTAATCCAACTTCTTATCAAGTTCAACAGCATGACATAAAGGATAATTGGGTTATACTAATCAATAATGCTATTAACAATGATGCAATCGATTCCTCCAGTGAAATTCAGACTGACAACATATATTTAGCTTGTTAAATAATATGTTACTCCCTTTATTGCATGAATATATCTTTTATTTATTTGATATACGACGTCAGAGCCATGCTTGTGCTCTCGAAGTCCGATCCACCTCAGAAATGCAAAGCCATGTTAATCCTCGGTATATTCCTTTACTTATCTGACACCTTCTTTGACAAACACCATTGTTTTTTCTATGGTCCTTATTGTCTTCAGGTGAACGTTTGGTTTGTTTGATTCACTGTTTGACATTTTGCTCCTATGCTAGGCTGGTATTCCCTAAGTGACAGCTGTACATGTAAATGCGTACATCCAGTACATGTGCACAATGCTGGTGCTGCTATATAAACAAAAGAAAACAGAACAGAACAAAGAGATGCTGTGTTACGTCTTACAACAGTTCATCTAAAGAAATTATCTTTAGTTCTTCACAAACTACTTTTAAGTTCCTGTTTTATCTAGAACAATGGGATTATTGCCCATTTATTGATTTTGCAACATTTCTGGAAATGCAAAAAAAAAACAGTTGCAAAAGAAAATATCTAAACCCATTTGAAAATAAAAAAAAGCTTTTTGTAAACATGGTTTTAGAGTGTAACTGTGAAAATCCACCAGTTATTTTCCAATAAATTACCTGAACTTGTTTTTTGTTTTGGGTTTTTTCCCATTTTTTTCTGGTTGCCTGCTCATTGTTTTGTTTCTTTGTGGTGATAAAAAAGGAATCCAAGTAAAAAACAGCAACCATTTTAAAACAGCTCTGAATCACCTGCCAGTTGCAGTGATAAATGGTGCGGGACTTACAGGGTGAGAGATTAGGAATTTGCTTTTTAACCCTTTCTAAAAGAAATTTCACACAATTACTTCTCTGCACAACCTCATGGTGTGACATTTTCACTGTTTTTGGTATTCCTGTTTATCAGCTGCTGATATGAAAAGGAGATTTAAAGCAAATAAATACAAATAGAAATACAGAATGTGAACTAGATGAGAACTAAAACAAGAGCATTAAAACTGCTCAGTTCTATCAGCTTTTGAAAGCAACAATTGTTAGCCAGATTCAGACCCCAGCGGGGATATGTTCTAGATAAACCATTAATAAGTTGTTTAGTTGAATTTACTAATACAAGACTTTTTTTTTCAAGAAACAATCTTTTAAACTGAGGGAAATCCTCATCAGAATAGAAAATAATCTTTTCCTCAACTGGATGTTTGTTTTGGAGAAAGAACCAGGTATGGACCTGCTGAAAGGCAAAGAAAATAAACAGACATACAGACACCTGTTATATGTTATACATTGATGCGGACAAAGAGAACAGTGTGAGGAAAATGTCTCACTGCATCTTAGGGGGTCTCCTAGGAGTCCAGTCCTAGAGCTGCGTTACTAAAGGAATAGTTTAGGGTCATTTGATACAGCTCCCACCATAAGCTGCACAGAGATATTTTATGCTTAATACTAGTTGTAAAAAAAGGGTCTGCCTGCCTCATATTCCAGAAAGACCAAGCTAATTACTAAACCTTCTTCAATCAGTTCTAGTTTAGGTAAGATAAAAGCCTGCAGCTTTAGAGTCAAACTCTCTTTTAGAAAATTCTGAAATTAAAAGGTCTTGACGTGATGATGAAACTTGGTCATTAGGAGGATTAAAAGAAAAACTGTTTTCAAATTTCATATTAATTGTGTGACGTTTTTTAGCTTCCCTTGTTAAAAGATTAAAAAAAAACATTTTTAGAGAAAACATGTGGATGAAGTTAATTTGGTCAGATGAACCCAATAATGAATGTTTTAGCTCGCATAAGAAAGTAATATTGCACATCACTGAACCAACTTTTACTAAGAAGAAAAATAGGAATGGACAATAATGGAAAATATAATAATAGGTCATCATAAAAGCTACAAGATTTAGATTTTGACAAGGATTCACTTTCTAGGGGAGGTGGTAGAAATAAATTTAATAAATGATCAATTTTTAGATGGTTTTAAAAAATATCTCTGGGTTCAATTCCCTGTCCGGGGTCTTTCTGCATGGAGTTTGCATGTTCTCCCCGTGCATGCGTGGGTTCTCTCCGGGTTCTCCGGCTTCCT
>JAUZNJ010040609.1:0-10310 GCA_034780135.1 Jordanella pulchra | reverse complement strand
GATGGATGGATGGATGGATGGATGGATGGATGGATGGATGGATGGATGGATGGATGGATGGATGGATGGATGCAACACAACTAGATAAAGACAATTAAAGTGAAACATTAGAATAAGCAGATTATATATTAAAACAAGATAAAATAACTGATAAAATATAAAGAAAAAAGATAAAACGATTGACAAAATGCAATAATACTGTTTAGATAGCACAGCCACTCTAAAAAAAAACATTTTAATCTCTCTTTAAAGCAGGGCATGCTGTGTGTGTGTTTGCACAAATAATCGCTGAGGTCTCTACAGTCCCTCAACAATAACTCAAAGTCTTATTATGCTTGTCTAATAACAGAAAGAAACAGACTGTGCTATTTAAATGTTATCTAATGCAGTGTATAGGCAAAGGCCACAATGGGCTGGATGAAGTGTGAACTTAGTCACTGTCTATGCATGAATGGGCCTTAAATAGGACCACCACTATTTTATTATGTGTTGCCTAATGTACTGTTTGTTATCCACAACCTTCACCTCACAAGGGGCAAGTATCTTTGCACATTACCAAAACTCTACCCCCCCTCCCTTGAAAGTTGAAAACTTTGAATTTATGCATGAAATGCCATTTTGACTCCAGAAATGTCTCCACTTCACGTTTGCTGAAGTGGTGAATAAGAGCGTAAAGAGGTAAGACAGGGAGTAAAGGGTAGCAGCCACCTAGAGTTTGCTAACTGTCATCATGGACCTGATGGGAGGAGGAGGAGGAGGAGGAACGGAGGAAGGGAAGATAGGGCTGACTGCTCTAACACTTTTACACATATCATCATATCTGTATGATCAGTGGGGTTCAGGAATAAGGAGGAGCAGGTTAAAACCCTGGGGCGGAACTGACGGCTACACCTGTCCTCTCTTCTCTGCTCTTCCTTGCCGTCTTGTTCTCTATCTCCCTCACTTCAGTGTCCTTAGGGTTACAATTGTTTATCTCTCCCTCCCCTGTGTTCCCTCTCTGTCTCGTTTTGCCCTTTGGTCCAGTATTCCTCCTGGTGTTTCTCTTTCCCCTTCCCTTTCCCCACATGGGTCCCTCCATCCCTGATGACTCCCCCCTGCCTCCCTGCCGCAGAGAGTCTCTCCTAATCCCTGGAAGTTTGGAACTAATGAACTAACTGCTGAGCCGCTGCCACGGAGCTTGGTCCCAAACTATACTGTACTTCACACTCGATTTCCTCTCCAGATGGCATAGTGGCGCGGCCGACACAACGGGGAGCACCTCTCACACACCAGCATGCGCCTGTAAGCGAGCACAATACAAGCATGCACAGACGTCTGAATGTGCTAATGTCTGCACTTGTAGACATACACACAAGTGTCTGCACATAAAAGCAGAATCAGAGAGAATAAAAGAGAAGAGAACTGCATGTAGTTCAGTTTAGGTACATTCAGACAAATAGCACCCTGAACTCATCATCCCCCTGGGTTTTCACTCCAGGTCTTCTAAATTTCCTCTGAGACCTAAAGTCATTGGGTGGATGCAGCAAATTAACTCCAGTGAAGTGTGAAACGTAGCTGCTTAGTGAAGTGTCAGTGCTCCAGCAGTGGACACTCAGCAGCTTTTTAAAGCTCTTAAACCGGGAAGTGTGCTTCAGTTGAACTAATGTAGACTTTACATCCAGTACATAAGTAAATACCACCAAAATATGAGAAAATAAGTGACGACTACTGGATTTTGGAAAATGACTGAAGAAAGATTAAAACGCAAGATGCAAATATAATAGATTGTAAAAGAAAAGAATTCAGGCCAGCTGATTGCTGATAGTTCAAGGGGATACAGTTTATTTGATTATCAGAGTAAATAAAGTTGAGAACCCATAAAAAATGTTCTTCTTTTTTATTCAGACGTGTAAATTTGAGGTTACTTTCTGTTTTATTTTTTCCCTGTATAACAGTATTCTTATTTTGATATTTGCTCCAGTTCACAGGCTTGTAAAAAAATTGGAGTTAGAATTACACAGATTTCAATTTCTTATCCTGATGTGTCTTTTGTTTCTATCCTGAATCCCTTGATCAAGTTTTGCAAAGAGGTTCATTTTCTCCATAAGTTATTACCAACTCTAACAGCTTCCTGTAAAATAAATGTGTTTTTAACATTTTTTTCTGTTCAGAAATGGGTAGGAGTAGGGTTAGGGTGCCGCTGTGTAAACAAAATTAAAGTAGAATATTAGGCAGTTTATTTGAAAAGAATTGCTCATGCATATTTCTGCCTAAAATAAACTTTTTTAACAGTAACACAAATATTTCAAAAAGATAATAAAATCACTTTAGCCTTTTTTTTAAATAGATTTGCAAAATATTTATTGGAGTTTTAAAATAGCTTTAACTTTTTTTTCACACACATATTTTCAAACAGCTTGCTTTCTCTTCACTGTAACCAATGAAGAGTTTGGTAACCTTCAATCAAGCCAGTTGGCTGACAGGGCAGCAACAGGTGCAACAGAAACATGCCTTTACAATTTCTGATATGTCTTGAAAATTATTTGAAACGATAGCTATTGTATTATTAGAAACTTTGGTTTCGGAAACTAATTGGTAGCATCACTTTTTGTTGGTAAATGGCCTATGCTGAGGCCAAAGCCAGAATTAAAATTAAAAAGTTTAAAACATCTTAAACCAGCAGCAATATCTTAACAGCAACTAACAGAGTCAGTAAAACTGGTTAGAACCAATCAGGTAACTATAGATGTGATGTAAAACTTTATTTTTTTAAAAGAAAATTCTTTAGAGTGACCAGTTATTGAGGTTTTGAAGATATATCCAGCTCATTCAGGACATAATAAAGGGCATCATTAAACATTGTGCCTTGTGGCTGCCATCTTTACTGTTTTAGTTACAGAAAGGCGCTGCTGCATTTTGGGTAATTTTGGCACTAAGAGTGAACTCAGCTGTGATTGGTCCAGAAGGTTTATACTGGACCTGCACAATTTCTAAATCAGTCTGGCCTGACAAGCTAACGAATTCCAGCATTGGGGAAGAGACATGGTGGGGGGGGGTAAAAGTGGTGGTGTTTTTTTGCTGATTCCACATGCCCAATTGGACCATTTACCAGTGGTCTGGAGCAGGTCCTCTCATGCTTCCATTAACAGAGGTTGAATGACAAACATGTCATTGTTGCATGGATTACATTATTACAGTCTATTACCTTTGTGTGATTGTCAGTCAGCGTGAGCCATGCTGTATGCATGAACTGTGGCTCACACCAGAGATTTTCAACTTAACATAAATTATGCAGTCAGCTTTCAACTGCTGAATGACTTCGATTCACTGCTCACTGTGCTTTTCCAAAGGACACAGAAAGCTTTGCTTCCTTCTCTAAAACCTGATTCAAACAGACAAAGTCTTGATGGAAGGAGCTCTTGGAAAACTAGATGACCCAACTTACTTATGGATGATGTACATTTGTTTTCCTTTTTTGTTATGCATTTATTGCCATACATTTATTTATGCAATGCGTTGTAGAAGTATTCATACTTGAACTTTTTCGCAAAAAGCAAAATACTGTGAAATGAAATGTAGTGCCACTAACTAACTTCAAAAATCATCTTATCAGTAAAATGAGGTCTACCTATATGCAATTTGGCTGTTATGTGAAGGACTCAGAGGTTTGTTGGAGAACTTTGCTTAAACAAAAAAAAGAAAACAAAAAAACAGCATAATGATGACCAAGGAACACAACAGGCAATTCAGAAACAAGGATATCTAAAAGATGATTTGATTATAGAAAACTGCTTTGAATGTCTCAGGGAGCCTCATTCAATCTATAATTTGATAATGTACTGATTATAGAACAACTTCAAACCTACTGCAATATTGCAAGAAGAGCATATATTAGCAAAGCTGCAAAGACCAAACTTTATGAGCTGTAGAGATCTTCAGCTCAGGCATATAAATCTGTTGCCAATACAATGATTATCTTTATACTCTACAAATGTAAGTTTTTTTTATATTATCGTGGCAGAAAGAAATCAATTATTCAGGGAAAGTCCTAAGAAGTCTGAGCTTAAATTTACCACAAGTCTGCTAGTGACAGTATGATACTATAGGATGGTTTCTCTTTAGTAGGTACAGGGAGGCGTTGATGGAAGGGTGGATGACACTTCATACATACCTGTAAGAAAAGCCCTTAGAACTTGCAAAATGTTTAGGATTTTGGCAGAGGTTCACCCTCCATCATGAAAGAAAATCCCTGATATACACATAAAGCTACAACTGTGGTTTAGATCAAATATTATTCACACATAAAAATAGGCAAGTGGTTGTCAAGAGCTGAATCCAATTGGAAATCTTTGGCAAAACTAAAAATCATTGATCAAATATGCTCTCCAGCCAGTTTCCCTGAGCCTAATCTGTCTTTTTCATTTTTGCCAAGTAATCTTGGCAAAAATAAAAGTGTGTCAATATGCAAACCTGGTTGAGACATACTTCAAAGTACATTATTGCCTTGAACAGTGCTTCTACAAAGTATTGTCACAGGACCACAGAAAACAATTGCATGCCAGACTTTGCAGATTTGTACCTTCAAAACAGAAATTTAAAACCATATATCATTTTCCATCTACTGCTGTTTCGTCTACTGCTTTGTGGTGGTGTATCATATAAAATTCCACCCAATACATTGAAGTTAGTGAACGGAAGATGACCTCAAAAAATGGTATAATTGCTTTTTTAAAGCATTGTAGACATTCACATATTCTCACATTCGTACTCCTCACATGACCTGACAAAAACTCCCTCCTACGCTTCCAGGTTTTACAAACTGAATGTGAGCTTCTCAACTGGAAAACCGACTCCATGCTGGTCAGATAAAAAAGTTCTTCCAGGGCAACCCAGGTTCAAATCCGGCTTGTGGTCCTTTCCTGCATGTCTATCCCCCTCTCTCGTACCCCCTTTCCTGTCAGCCTACTGTCAGAAAAACGAGCCACTAGTGCCGTAAAAAGCTCAAAAAAAAAAAAGTTCTTCCAGTCCAATCTGTACTGTTTGCCACAATGTATTTGCCAGCCTCATGAGAAGATTGCTATGGTCAATCAAGAGATCATTCTGCAGAAAAATAAGTGATGGCAATGTGTTTTTGCATGTGAGTTTCTTATGAATATAGATTTTAGATAGTATTTTTGTTTTCTGGTTTATATTCTTAATTCCTTTTCCAAGGCTTTCAGACATGATTTAAATGTGTTTATGTAGCAACATTAGAAAGAAAGGGAATAAAAGGTAAATTCTGTGGTCCTACCAAACTTTCATTATCCTGTTACACCCCTGTGTTTTTACTGGCAGCCATTCCAATACCAGTGGGCTTCTCTGTGCAAACAACACCAGGGATCAACCCCTGCTGGTGGACGGGTAGCGGGGAGGGTTACAGGAGAAAAGGAGCATCAAAGAATGAGGAGACTGTCAGAACGTTGTGAGTGATAGTGCAGTGCAAACTAAGCAAATATCTCCTGTTTTGCAAGAAGATAGAGATACTTGCTACCCCCTCTCTTTTATTTATCTACATTTTTATGCGGCTGGTGGAATAGGTGAAAATTTAGTCACAGCTTTCAAAGCTTTTATTTTTCCTATACTTTACTGTTGTAATTAGACGGAATAGCACAAGGCTTTAGAATATTAAAAGAAACGGTATTTCTTATTAAAATCTGTCTTGCAAGCATTGTTCAGTTGCTGTCAGCGTGTCACCTTTATGTTTGAATGTAGGCTATTAAGCTTGACAACTGTTTCCATCTTTATTAATGTAAAATTGAAAAACTGGTCATTAATAAAAAGTTGTCATTAGACTGGCTTCCAACACTGTTACAAAAGAATATAGGAGGCCTATACAATTTAAACCGTGTGTGTATTTCCAAATTGTGGGTGCTAGGTTGAATAACTTGAAGAATTGGGTTGAAGGAGATAACATTAAAATAGCTACAGAAAGGACATAATTTTTTCCAACAATACTACACAACGGTTGGTCTTTCACCAAGTCTAAAGGTTTATTCTGTTTTTAGCAAACTGAGGAGGACTGACAAGTCCCAGCTGATGTGACTGATTGATACGGCTGGCAGACTGAACTGGGCAATTTCAGTTCTTGATGGTCGGTATCCTGCAACTTTTAGATGTGTCCTTGGTCCGACACGTGTGAATCAAGTAATTAGATAATTAAGAGGACTCTGGAGAAATAGACTGTATACTGAGGAGGTAATTCAGCCTTTTGATTCAGGTGTTTTGGGCCAAGGACGATTCTAATAGCTGCAGGATTCTGGCCTTTGAGGGCCGGAGTTGCCCACCCCTACCCCATAGGAACACAGCTAAACAGAACAGCACCAAACACCACAACACTCAATTCTAAAATTGCTATTTCCTAATGACCTCTTAAAATGGTATTATATTCTATAAGTTTCTAGTGAGCTGAAATGCCAGATGAGGTTGTTAGCTGTCACCATGCCAAAGATTTGTATTTATTTATTAACTTTTTGGTGATGGGACATCTTTCTTAAATGTTAGCAAAATATAGCCAATATTAGCTTTGTATAACCTTATTTTTAAGAAAATCCAAACAAATTTTAACAAGATATTAGTATGTTAGTCTATAGTGGTGTAGTAGTGTGTTACTATTTTATTGTGTTATTTTTGGACAGTTCTTGTGAATATTTAGTTTTTGTACAATAAATTTCTACAATGAGCAGACAGTAATTCAATTATTAAATTTCACAAGGTTAATGTGTGTCTGCTAAATAATTTACTTAGCAGACTTCCATTGTCGATGGTATTGAACTTACCTTAAACTGTTAGGAGTGTAAATAATATACTCGTATGCTTTTTTAGTATACTTACAGTGTGTAATAACTGGTGCTTTACAACATTAACCTGTCAATTTTTATCTATTTTGATAAACAGGTATCATGATTTACAAATTTCTCCTCCTCGGTCCTACTGCCTGTGTTTTCTTGTCTATCTATGACAGGATAACACATAACACACTGTGCCTCCGACTGACAGATTGAAGGTCTGAATCTCCTCTTTCCACATCTCAGTTAACAGCGAAGCCTGAATTAGACAGTCATCTCACTACAGCTTTCTGGATTGCAGCATGTCACCTGTCAAAATGCATTCACTATGACTTGAAGCCTGCTAACATGCACACACATTTAGACACACACTCCTTGACACATTTGCACTGACAAAGAAAGACAAATGTATATGCAACATGTTAGGCATGCAGTCTTCACTTGCAAGAGTCTTCAGTTCATTTTAAATAACATTGTAAGTTACCCAGCAGGATGCAAAGTGTCAGTTCTTAAAAGGTACAAAAAAAGAGTGGAAAAAACTATCCTTACTGTGAGTAGAATACCAACTCTCTTAACATCTAAGCAAATATGTCTTTTTTTCTCTTTTGTTACATGCAATTGAGAAAAAAAGGTAGATTTTCAAAAGGAGTAAAAGCAAGTGGAAAATACTGGATATTATCTCTCAAAGAGAGCAGTTATCATCCACTTCCTCTATATGGTTGACATTGTGAGTGAAATGACTCACTTATCCATCTTGGCAGGATATACAGTGGGTACATTAGTATAGTATTTGAAACGGAAAGTGTATTTAAACAGTATTCAAGAGAAGCAAACTGGCTTTAGCTGAAAGTGTTAAAGAAATACCTTGGAGTTTAGTTTAGTTGCTAATATACAGGGATTCTGCAGAAAAATGGCAACCATGAAGAGCCCACTGGAAAACCAGAAATGATTGTACACCAGATCAACCTTTGTAGTAATTTGGCACACTACATTTGTGATGTTCAAAATGTTCTTGTTCAATGTAATTATTAAGAAGATAAAATAGATTAAAAAAAAGAGATAACAATTTTGGAGATTTCAAAAGGAAATATACTTCTGGTGTTTTTCTGCTGTTAAACTAGCTTTGCTATTACTAAAGACAGTTCCTGCTTATCAAAACAAAAAGCACTTCCTATTCTGTTTACTCAGAAACAGTTTTGGAAGAAACAATGTTAGAGAATAATAATAAGATTTTTTTTCTGTTTGAGAGTAATCTTACTGATGTTCTCTTTTTGGTAACACCATGGCGCTACTTAGTATAAGTAACACAACAGTGTGTTGCTATTTGCTTTCAGTACAGAAGAAGAGGTGGGGCACTGTGATAGAGGCATGTGTGATGCTGAACAGGTGTGAGATGGACTTTTTTTTCGCTATGCCACAGACCAACAATGGCTGCTTTGCACAGCTATTTCATACTTTGAGTTTAACATCCCTAAACTACAAGTATGCTCTCTATTTTACACTTATTGTAGTCAAAGGCAACATTTCCCCTTAATTTGAGCATTATATTTCTACGAACAAAGACTTCATCCAAAACGGTACAAGAAACTCTCATCCTATGTAGTATCTCGCAACGTCTCACCTTTTCTCATTATATATTTGTAACTTTTGTATGTTTACATGACAGCATCTATTTTTTTTTTTGTTTGTTTTAAAGGCACAATATTAGTATAGTTTCCAGGGTGCTATAGTTTTAAAAAAGGTTCTGGGTTCCATTGTTAGATAAGCAGAAGAAAATTGATTTTTTTTCTAATGTGTAGTCCAGACACATGCCCAAAGGGACTGGAATAAGTGGAAATAATATGCACACACACACACACACACACACACCCACCCCACACACACACACACACACACACACATACAAGATAACTGTTTACCAGTTTAACAAGCAAAGAAGAGCTTAATATGTCACAATAAATGGTAGCTTGCAAAGTACTTACTTGTGTAAGTAATTTTCTCTCCTGTTTTCTGAGCAGGAGGTGTTTGTACATGTTGAAAAACACACCAACAAATGCTTGCATAGCCGGAGAGTTACACTATTTTTATCTCTATAATTTTGTCATTTGTACTGAGATTGTTATTAACGTCAAATAGATGTGTTAACAGAGAGGAAAAACATTTAGTTTTAATAGGATTATTTTTGTGTAAACATTAAATTAGTTTTCCAATACAGTGTATCTTACTTTCTTTAATGTTACTAAATCACTTGCATGATACACTATTATTGTTTACTTCTATTGACACAGAAATCATTGAAGTACCTGTACCTTGCTGTTATCTGTTATGGTTGATCCCTGTTTGATTTTAATCAAGAGGAATTTTACTTTTTTTATATAGCTTGAAAAGCATAATTGTTTTAATGTTAAACCCATACTATAGCTGGTTTTAGACTGTTAACACACTTTAACGTCAAGTTCTAAAACTTTGAGTTTGTTTTATCTTCATTCTATTACAAACAGGAAACACAATAATAAGCAGATCTTCATCAATATATTGTAAATGAAAGAGGGCTTGTCTCACTGTTCCAAAACACTTTATAATGTATATTAATTTCAAATTTATTGACATTTTATAGTTGCTTTTGCAAGGCAACTGTTTCCTTTACTGGCACCCTCTGTTGTAAATTACAGCCTAGATAAGTAAAGGATTCCAATGTAGACTTGAGAACAATTTCTAATGTAGATTTAGGAGATCGTGTTAATCTTAAAATATTTCTACCCAGAATAGGAATGAGAAAAACTCTAAAAAAAAAATCAAAAAAATCTATTGCACAATGCAAAGAAGAGATATTCATTACAGGGACTATTTTTACTCAAGTCACTGTATAGCACTTTAATAACACTTTTTGCACTTTATTAACAAGAACTTTATTTAGAGCTACACTTTAAGTATAGATTTGCACACCAGAAATCTTAATTGTATTTTTTAAGAAATTTTAGGGATTGGCATGTAGCCTTTTGCTCTGGGCTCTGCACAGCTGCTCCTCATTGAGAAAGGAGGTGGTTTTTTGTGAAGGGAGGATAATTGTTACTCAGAGCAAGGAGCTACTGATCGATAAAACTGAGCAAATGTTTGTGCATAATCTGTTAGGTGTGGACTGCTAATATGAAGTGACTCACCAGTCTATTCTGTGTCCTCTCCAGGGTGTTTGGACAAATACTGCCCCGGGGGTCCAGACACCATTTATAGTTTCCAGGAGAGACCATTGAAAAGTAGGGGGGGATTCTTTATTGGTTTTGTGGTGTTTCATTATTAGGGATGGGAATCGAGAACCGGTTCCTGTTCAGAATCGGTTCCATGTGCTCCGATTCCGTGGCATCGTTTGGAAGCTTGCTTAATGATTCTCTTATCAATTCTAGGCAGCATCAGAGTCTAGTGCTGAGCAGCGTGACTTACGTCACGTTTTTTATGCAAGTTACACAAACGGCATTCAGTAAGCAAGTAACCCGGCGTAAGTCTAGAAAA
>JAUZNJ010040607.1:0-10310 GCA_034780135.1 Jordanella pulchra | reverse complement strand
GGGATCCCACAGGCTAATGGAAATCATGAGGAGGCTGCAAGGAAGTCGGCCACAACCAAATACCTCCAAAGGGTAAGGCAAGTTCTGAGAAGTCAGCTTAATGGTAAGAGCAAGGTCCGAGCCATCCACATGTATGCACTGCCTGTCATCAGATACTCAGCTGGGATCATAAGCTAGCCAAAGGAGGAGATAGAAGCCACAGATATCAAAACTAGATAGCTTCTTACCATGCATGGAGAGTTTCACCCAAAGGCCTCCCTCTTTAAGCGGAAAGAGGGAGGCCGAGGACTTTGAGCATCAGAGCCACTATCCAGAATGAAATATTCAAACTCCAAGAGTACATCAAGAAGATGGCCCCTCCCAACATGGAGGGACAAGCCCCTACATGGTGCTTACCATCGTCAGATACAGGAAGTGGCCGATATCAAGAAGACATACCAGTGGCTGGAAACGCTGGACTGACAAATAGCACAGAGGCACTAATCATGGCACCACAAGAGCAGGCCCTAAACACCAGAGCCATAGAGGCCAGGATCTACCACAGCAGATCAGACCCAAGATGCAGGCTGAGCAAAGATGCCCCTGAGAAGGTTCAGCACATAGAGGCACAACCAAGTGGCTGGGATAGTGTACAGGAACATCTATACCCAATTTGGACTAGAAGTACCCAAATCCCGATGGGAAATACCATCAAAGGTGGTTGAGAACAACAGCGCTAAGATTCTAGAAACAGGTACGATACTGCGCAGAACCTTCAAACTCCAAGGTCTCTGGTAGAAGACCCGAGCTTGAGGATGATACAGATACCACCCTACAAAGGGTGAGAGAGTGATTTTTTTGTTTTTACATATATATATATATACACACACACACACACACACAAATATATAGATAAATATCATGCTAGAAGCTGCTGAAATCTAAGGCTAGGTCTACTAGTTCTTTATATGGTTTGATAAATTCTATTTGGGATCAGATTAAAGCCATTGTACCTAAAGCTATTTGAAACAGTTATACTAAATATGTAATATAGAACATCTAACCTAACACACGTTAAATGTGAAGTTTATGCATTTGATGGACAAATAACAAAAAAATGCTCGATGGTCAATTTGTAATTTTTCCATACTTATCCAGATGTGTTTAAGGATAAAGGCAAATGTAAAGCAGTTAAAATGTTTTCAAAACTCGGTTTTTATTCAGCCTTGTTTAATAGAATCCTAAACTATCCCTATAAGCTGCTGAGCTAAGCTGCCTCTTCCTCTGCTTCAGTGAGGTGATGACACAGGGTTTCAGACCCCCACCCCCTAACCCACCCCAGTGCTCCGTCTCACTCCTGTTCCAGTCACTGTATTTTCCCAGCTCTCCTGTGCTCCCTTGACAGCCTGCCAAGCTGCTGCACAGCCTCCCATCCTCTGGGACATGGTAGAGGATGGCTAGCCATGTGGAAAGACAGAATGAGAGTTGGGGGTGGGAGAGTGAGGTGAGGAAGCGGGGTGGGGGGGGGGGGGGTCGGGGTGTTGGGCGTGAAGCGCTGAAGTGAAACGTGGTTATCTTTTTGTCACTTGTTCAGGGTGAAGGATGCTGAATTCAGACTGTGGGGTTTCAGCAGTTTTTCACATTTCTACACACACATGCACACACAAACAGTGACAAGACTTTCTTGTATGTCTTTCAGAGCCCTTTTGCCCCTCCTTGACTTATTTTCCATCAGACAAAAGGAAAAAATTCAGAAACATAATCTGTGTCTCTTCTTTCATGCCTGTCCACCTTAGACTCCTCTGTTTTTCCTGAGTGTGAGGTCATAAAAGATTGACAAGGCACAGCTGGAGCGGCCTGCTGCCCTCCCCTGTCTTTCACCACAACCACACACTCACACAGAGCTATCTTAGTGGCCATTCAGCCTGCACTTTGATGCACATTCTGTCCTCTGCGAGCGCTTTCACACATTGTGTGTGTTTGTGTGCTCTGTCAGAGCATGTCAGTCAGCCTGCCTTTACAGTATGTGCTTGCACTTGCCTCTTCCCACCGCTGAGTTTCATTTTAGAGTCCCCAGGCTGGCAGACGTGGCCAGTAGGCAGTGCAGAACAATGTCATCTTACAAGGATAGATTTAGCCACAAGCTTGCAGAAAAGCATTGAAATGTGCAAAAAGATGCTAAATATTTTGCTTATTTATGTTTGCCTGTATGTCTGTGCATTGATATGAATAGATATTTGAAAACAGCTGTGATTACATCTTAGGAGAGGGAAGCCAGCTCAAAGATGGGTCTTTTCTCAACCCTTGGTGCCTATTCTTAGACCTGAGAGCATACACTAAAGGCCACATCATGTTCCTGATCCTGCTGCCATTGCAGCTCTGAGAATAGAAGCACTGAAGTGCAGCCGGTAGACCTGGTATGTTTGAATCACTTTATAGTGGTAGAAGTTACTCATTGTCCACCAAAAGAGAAGACAACATTCCACCAGACATGTTCAGCTTTAACAAAACTCTTGTGTTTTTTTCTTTGCTTTTTTATTTCTCATATTTCTTGATTCAGTTTGAGATGATCAAAGTGGAAAATAAATGTAAAAATAAAAAATGTGTAGCTGTCAACTTTGATTTAAAACAGAAAACTAGCAAATTATTTTACTGTTTGAAAACCATTTAGTAGCTATGGTTTAAGCTGCTTTAATTTTCTCATTAGTGTTGATGTTCATTGTGAATGGTTACTAACTTAACCTGAACAAAAATACTTGATGATAATCATGCTTTTTTCAAGCACAGCTTTAAAGATGTAGACCCTGTTAAACATCATATGATTCATTTTGGATGTATTGCTAAAATCTCTCAAACCCTGAAGACTGCCTCCTGACATCGCTTCACTTCTATTAAGTATACCAAAAAAAAAAAAAAGCCTAAAATCAGGGCAATCATTTAGAGAAAGAATAACTGAAAACCCATTGCTCAAACAGGTTCCAAAATATATAGGAGCTGTTTGTTGAGAAATGGAAAACAATTTCACAGTAATGTGCAACTGCTCACACTCATGATCTGTGTTCTCACCTCCTCCCTGGTTCACCGCAGACTCAGATATCATGACACAGCAAATCAGAGGTCTATGTCTTCATGTATAATGCAGACGGGTTATTTTACAGCTTGTACGTCTGGCCTGTTTTCATGTGCTTCTTATGAATCATTTACCGCCTGCATACAGTTTCATGTAGTGTGTTGTTTTTCCAGGCAGCTGAAAGATGTTTTATGTTTTTGCCAAGGCTCAATATTTCATTCCCCAGGGCCCAAACACAGAGGAACAAGTTGTGGGATTGATCTGTAGGGGGAAAATATTCCATCTTTAAATGACACCAAACTGAGTTTTAAGGCTATTTTGAAAAATCTGTATTTTACTGGTTAGAATGAGAATGGAGAAAGAAGAATGGAGAAAGAAGAGTGTAGAAATAACGTATTTCCAAATTTAATTCAATTTCCCATAAATTAATTTAGTCATTCCTTAGTTCATTTAAAAGATTAGGTAGAGCTATGAATACTTGGTTAGGGTTAATTCAATATATATAGTGATTAATACAGATCTATAGTGTGTGACTCCTGTAAAAAAAGAATCGATTAAAGAATCAAATATGTGCAGAAGATGCTTAGAGGCTTAAGTTACACAATTCCAAAAAAAGAACTGAAAACAAATTATTTTGGATCCTCAATTGTTTGTATTTGTGTTATAAACCAGAAGAAACTTTTTCTAAACCTTAGCTTGTTCACAACCAAGTAATGTGTAATGCTCTTTAAAAAAAAAAAAAACAAAGAAAACAACCTGCACAGGTCAACCACTAACCACTGAATTCATTCATTTTAGTCAATTGTCTATTATAGAATATAATAACATTAATAGAGATATAATTATTCATTTGTAAATAATTTTGATTTATTTGAAGTTGAATTAAGTCATTGTCTGTGGTCATTGTAAATCCATGTGATTTCCTTTCTGTTCTAACTACACTCTTAAGACATAATTATATAGATATATGATTGTTTGTATTTCTTCTTGTCGTATGATGAAGTGATGAGCAACTTTATGTGGTAATTGTGGTTGGTATGGGGTACCTGTTTTTGTGTTAATGAAAAAATTTAATACATGTAAGTTGGTTTGCTCTTTTTCTATAAACATAAAATTTGTATAATTATTTGGTTATAAAGTGACCTATGAAATACTGAAGCATTTGAACAAAAGATGGACTGAAACCTGGGATATTCAAGTTTTTTTCCCTTTACAGTAACAACCATTTGAACTGCCAATATGTCCTTTAACAGGACGCTGACTCCCTACCAGCACACTTCAGCAGCTGACACTCTAACCTCATCCCCTGCTGGAGAGAGAGATTTTTTTTTATTTTAATAGGAATATTTTTTTTCTTCTTCTGCCTGTAGGAGTTTTAGTTGGCAAAATTTGATGGCTACACGCTGTTCTACCCACCAGGAACTATGCTGACCAATGTTGGTTGTTAAAGCAAACTGGTAACACAAGGCTGAGCAGCCGAGGTTACAAAGATGTGGGAGGGAGGGTGAAACCCGCCAGCTGCAGAGCTCACCATAGTAATATTCAACCACCCTTGACAGACTGAAGCCCAAGACAGCAAAACAAAAGTGCAAATTGTAAACCCATGTGCTTGTCCAAGTGGTGTATTTACACGCTTCCTTTTTCTTACACAGGCGCACAATCCAATTGTGTCAGTGAGAATGATTTCAGAGCAAGTAGTAAATGGAGAAGGATGAACTTGGTTAAGAAAACAGTGAACTGGCTCCACCGACGCCTCTCCACTGAGCTCTCCTACATAGAAGGAAACACATTAAGGAAGATGAGGAGGGAGAATGTGGGAGGCAAGACTGACCCTACAAGGACAGAAATGTTCCCTGTTTTTGGCCGTCAGTTCCCATTCTGTGGCTATTATGTTTTGTCAGAAGCCTATTTGGAAGACTAGTACAAATTCTGGATAAAAGATGACATAGAGGCCGCTGTAGTTCCTTGGTGTGGGATCCCATCAACCTCTAACTGAGCATTGCTTAGTTATGAGTGTTTTTTATAAATCAAAATGGCAGGCAGTCCTATGCAGTCTGGAATTGCATTTTAGTGTTAAGTCTATCAAGTCTTTTCTAATGAAAATAGTGTCTGGAAAATACTCTACATTCACAGTAAGTGATTGTTACACCTTTTTCATTCAATAGCCTTGTTTAGAAGATATTTTGCTGGAAATCAGTTCTTTCGCCCTCATGAGAATTTTAGATTCCATTAAAGTCTTAAATCATGTTTATGTTTGTCTACACATTGAAGTACCCGTTTAAAAAAAAATAGAAACTTTTAAATTGGGATCTTTCAGTTTTGTTTTCAGTGTATTTGCTTCAGCAGGACAATAGTCATGAGTTGCTATTCAAGATTAGAGCTAAGAAAATACATGATTTCATTTCAACCTCATTATCAATTCATGTTTTGCCTCCTGAATCAGCAGTCATCCCTGTTACCTGGTTTCTTTACTGCGTGAACCTCTGTGCCCCGAAACCCTGCTGACAGGTGGTGGAGCATTAGAGTCCGCTCAGGAGTAGGATGGAGGGATGATCCGCCTTCAATATGGCTCCCTCTGGCTGATTGGAGGCTGAAATCACATCTGACACTGTTGTCATGGTGACGGGATGTGTGTGTGTGTGTGTGTGTGTGTGTGTGAACTCCTTGGTAGGTTTATTATGCATGATCCACACTGTGACTAGTCCTGATGACGTTACGATGCCGTCTTTAATCTACTCTCATAAGATACGTGCACCTTAAACACATCCCAATGCACCCACAGACCTGACTGTGAGCTTGTATCAATTAAAGAAACACACACACACGACTTGTTTCGCAGCTGAACTCAAGATTCATGTGGGACCTTTAAAAGATTAAGATACATACTTCTTTCCTCTTATCTTTGAGAGGTTTAGTTTGGTGTACATCATGCTTGCGGGCAAATGCACGCACACAAAAAAACACATGATCATGCAGAGTTGTCTAGATGGCAGATAGCAGTGTTTGTGCTGTTCTAGCTGCTAATAATCCACTGAATTCAAATTTTCTTTTAAGTTCTTTTTGAAACCATGAAGATGGGTGGATGGAAAGATAGATGTAGTAGAGAGGGATAAAAAGTGTGAGTATAATGTTCCATTAATGCAGAGGCAGGCTCTTGCTGAGGGCCTAGCACCAATCTGCATCTCCCCACAGTCGAGCTGCTATACATTTTTCATGAACACTGAGCGAGAATTAGCGACGGATTGCTGCTGCAAATTGCTTCTCCTTGGTTGGGGGGTTTAGAGAGAAGGAATGAAAGAGGTACAGAGAGAAGGGCAATAAGAGAGGCTGACACGATGCAGAGGTGGAAGACGGTCTAAGAGATAATTGTAAGAGATGTGGAGAATAAATGAGAGAGAAGTGGGGAGAGTGTATTGTAATCTTTCAGAGGCATCTTGCCCTAATATGATATCAGTTTATGTAAATTCAGCACGATGTGTGAATACCCAACAACTGCACATAGTAAGCTAATTCCCCCAGCCAGAACAATGTGCTTATGATAACATCATATTTTTGTTAGTCTCACCAGCCCACTGCTACTCCCCTTGACCAGAGCAACTTTTAGTTTTGACCTCAATCACAGTCTGATCCTTTCACTCCCACATGGCCCTCTTTTGTTTCAAACTAACAGGTCTTTATAGACAGAATTTGGGAGTTGAAACACGATAAGAAGAAGGTCTCTTTAAAGGTAGAATGGTCTAACCTGAGAAAAAGCTGAGAGGCGAAACGTCTTTTAGAAAACTACACTTCCAGTTGCCTAAACTGAAGTTTCCTAGCTTGACCATGACCTGGATGACTGAGAACCTTCACTGATATGATAACCTGAGAAAAAATAAATAATTTCGACAATCATTATTTACTGCTTAAAAATTTATCAGCAATGTGAACATCTGACAGGCCTCTCAAGGGAGCACTCGACTGAGAAGAAGCTTAGAGAACTATAGTAGCTTTAGAAGAACTGCAGATATCCGTGGCTCGGGGGGGGGCAGGATACCACTTACCTGTATGTAAGACTGCAATGAGAAAATCATTGTTTAAAGTAACCCTTAAGAAGTCCCAATTCCTTGTAGGAAATAAAGCAAATATGCAGCAGTGTGAGAAGAAGGATGTCCGACTCTACTGTGGGGATAATTTAGAGATGGTCAGAGTTCAGGAGAAAATCAAAATCAGTTTAATTATCTTGAACAGGTGACTTGAAAAAGGGACACAAACTTTTCAGATTTTTCATTTTTCAAAAGGCACGATTACAGTTATTGATGATTGTTGATTCATCATGAAAATACCAGCAAACAAATTAAAATTTGTGACTTTTTTTGTAAAAAAAAATAAATGAAAAAAAAATAAGGTTTAACCTTGGATTTAACTCAGTTTAAATCTGCATGTCAGATTTATTGCAAGTTGGTTAAGATATTTTTGTGTAGGGTTGTGTTTTGCTTTGAAAGACAGGTGGCCTTTCCAGGGTTTATCCTGCCTCTCACCCAACTGATCACTGGAGTCGCTGCAAGGATAAGCTGGTGTAGACAATTGATGGGGCAGGTATAAATGGTTTTGCAAGGCTTAGTAGTTCTGGTCTTGTTTTTCAGACATCAGGAGAAGAATGTCTCAAGATTTTGTTTATTGCCATGTCTAATGTACACTATACATTTGCTATAGTATCCCTTTATTATTTGGAACATCTATATTAAGGCATCAATAATCTAGAGCTATTTCTGCAGCTGTACTAGTGATAAACAGACAAGTTCCTTGATGAAAAGTTATATATTTCTCTGTGTTTGTGTGTGTGTGTGGGTGTGTGTGTGTGTACTTTGGTCCTATTATTGCTGCTGTAATCTGCTCTCTCCTGCCAGCCACAGTTATTACAGTTGTCGATATGGTGCTTGGGGCTTTATAGACACAGGCAACAAGACTCTGTCTGGAAGGCCGCCAGAATGTTTTTCTGTCTGCATGTTTTTTTTTTTATTATTATTGTTATTTATTTATTTTTTCCACTCCTGTGTGCATTTGTGTGTGCATAAGCTTTTGCCCTGTGTGTATGCAATTGATCTCTGGGCTCATGTCAAGGCTGGTTCAGCTCTGTGTTAATTGCTCATGTTACAAAGTGTTAGTCCCAGCAGTATATGCTTTAAATCTGAGGTGTGGTAGTTTACTTTACCATTGCTTGAATGGCTGGGGGTTAGTGGGTGTAAAGGACAAAAGAAGAGGAAAATAAATGACAGCTAAGATGTTGTTAGAAGAACAAAGAGTCAGATTTAAAAAAGAAAGATGGATGTGGAGATAAGATTCTTTGACTGATGAGAACAGAGCTACTGAAGTGCAGAAGAGTTTAGTTTTTATTCCTGTTGTTGACTACCTTGGTTTACCATTCTGCCAGCTTATTACTGACAAGGCTTGGCGGTGAGTTTGTCTGGGACTGAAGCAACACTGGTGTAAAACTTGCCTTTATAGTAGTGACAAACATGTCTAAGCAGCATAAGGGTCACCAATGGCCAATATTTCCCTGTTGCTCGGTTTGGAAGTGCAGGACCATCTGTCTGATTTGGACAAAAGCTTCAACAAATTCTCTCTCTGTATGAGAATGTGTGGCTGGACTCTGCACAAATCAGTGACCTGTGACCCCCCCAAGTAGCACAAAACTCCCACTGCCAATAGTCTGTGTTTGTGTGCATTCAGTGCTTTTGTTTTGTTAAAATAAACCCGTCACCTCTCTGTGAATGTGCCACAACACAATCCCTTCTGCTCAGAGAAAGCATCTTGTTTTAATAGGATTTTTTTGCGTCGTACTCTTTGTGTGTGTTCTAAGTAATTTTTGGTTTTCAAATAACTGATTCCTCTTTTATTAAATTCAATGGTTTTGGAATGGGCCTATGTACTTTTTTTATTTAACCATACCACAGACACCCAGGGTTGATAAAAGTGAAGTTCTCTGTCTTAAATCAATCATATTATTATAATTAAACACATTAATACTTCTAAACAACATGTTGTATATTTTTTGAAAAGACAAAATGGAAACTGGTCAAGTAGGCTGCCTAGACTTTTGCAGTTGTGTTTTGCTAAAAGTACATTTATGCTGTTATTCATCTGGACTAAGAAGTAGGATTTCTGTAGAGCATCGGTTTTTGTTTGTTTTAATTTTTGTTTCTTTTTCTTTTGATGTGGAATTCTTGTTATAATCCTGTCACAAATATTTGAAAGTTTGAAGAATTCAATCTTGAAATTGGCCTTCTCCATATCTCCCGGTGTAGTGGCCTGTCTTCTGGTAGCATCTCCAGCCTTTGGACACTACGATGACAGTTACAGCAAACCTTCTTGCCACAACTCACATTGATGTTCCATCCTGGATGAGCTGTACTACCTGAGCCACTTGTGTGGGTTGTAGTGTCCGTCTCATGCTAACACGAGTGTGAAAGCACAACCAACATTCAAAAAAGATTAAAACATCAGCCAGAAAGCATAGGTACCGAGATGTGGTCTGGCTACCTGCAGAACCACTCTTTTATTGAGTGGAAGGCTGCAGGCCCAGACGGAGTCCCTGGCAAGGTGCTAAAAGCGTGCGCAGGCTCTTCAACCTGTCCCTGGCACAAGCCACCGTTCCGCCCTGCCTGAAAACCTCCACTATCATCCCGGTGCCGTAGAAGTCTGCCATCACCAGGCTGAAAGATTACCGCCCAGTGGCCCTCACTCCAGTAATCATGAAGTGCTTTGAGAGGCTGGTTCTTCAGCACATCAAGGACTGTCTCCTCCCACACCTGGACCCACAACAGTTTGCCGTTCCACCGTTCCACAGAGGACGCCATTGCCGTAGCTCTCCACTCTGCTGTGAACCACCTGGAGCAGCAGCAGAACTACGTCCGGAGGCTCTTTGTGGATTACAGTTCGGCCTTTAACACCACCGGTCGTGGGTGTAGAGGCACAGTGCAGACCGGTCCACAACCACAACCGGATCATTAAGTTCGCTGGCGATACTGCTGTGGTCGGTCTCATCTCCAGGGGCAATGAGGCCGCCTACTGAGAGGAGGTCCTGAAGCTGGCTGATTGGTGCTCAGAAAACAATCTGACTCTGAACACGGAAAACAATCTGACTCTGAACACCAAGAAAACCAACGAGCTCATCATAGACTTCAGGAGGCACAGCACTGAGCCAACTCCCCTCTTCATCAACGGTGAGCAGGTGGAGAGGGTTCACAGCGTCAAATACCTCGGCGTCCACATCTCTGACCGC
>JAUZNJ010040606.1:0-10310 GCA_034780135.1 Jordanella pulchra | reverse complement strand
ATGTGTCTTTAGCCATGGTTGTTTAAGAAATGAGGAGTTACTCATTGCATCAGCTGGGGTTAAATAACTTGTTGCCACCTGAAAGATATTTGCCTATGCAGTACTTATCCAATAGGAGGCCTGTACCTATTTGCTTAGTTAAATCCAGGTGGCCACTTTTATTTTGGCCAGGCAGAGTATATTAACCTTGCATATCTTTCATTGCTAGTTGCATGCAAGTGATTAATATATGTATATTACAAAAAAACTCTTGTCATGTTTTCCTTTTTGTGAAATCAGACATTTAAGCATAGAATTTTAGGACTGAAGTTAAAACTTTTATAAATTATTGTTTTATCAGAATCACCTGCATCAGAATTAGTTTTGTCGCCAACAAACCGTGACTGAAGCATATAGTTATATTTAGTCTGCCTTGACATTAGTTAATCAGAGTTGAAAAAAAACTTTCATTAGAAATCTAGTGGTATGACTCAGAGTTAAATTATATTCTAATCTCTAAGAATGATTACTTGTACTTTTGAAAGAGTTTTAACAGTTGTATCAACTTTTGATTGATGGCTTGACTAAGGTCACAGATTTGATGACGAGATTTGACCTGGTTGGGTTCGAAAAGACTTTTGACTTAATTTTGACTTGAACAACTTTACTTAAAATGATTGGATGCTCCTATTAAAGTTAAAAGAACATCCAGAACATGAATAGTAAGAATAAAAATATTAATCTGCATCATTTGTTCAAATAATGCTTACCAGATAGCTTATTATGATTTGTTAATTACATGAAATGTAATCTATAGAACTTCGACTTGACTTGGAACATGCTAGTCTTGACTTTCAACTTGACTATAAAAACTTAAGAGATGTTGTTCCATTTTGACAATAATCTCTCATTCCCCCACAGAGGTAGAGGATCTGGTAAAATAAGATGTGGTGAAGATGGAGGGCATCAGAAGTTACTGAAACCATTGCTGTATTTAAAAAAACAGTTTGAAATTATTATGTTTTGTGCATGGTGCATTAGCCAGTTGAATGCAATCATTAAAGTTCACCATTGTCATAAAGAGATGGAGATGGTAAACAACAAAAACACACAGATGTCTCAGTTACAACTATCGGTTTGTAAATAAATTATTTCTCAACATAATATCACTCCAAACCTGAATAATTTCACACAAGGCATCATGACTCTAAGCTTTTATGTTGTTTTTGCCAAATTCCTGCTGTATTGAAGGTTGCAGAATAACATGAGCACATAGTCATGAAGTTAAAAAACATCTTTTTAATGTAACATTGTCCAATTTTGTTCATCTGGGTGAACTGTAGTCCTAATTCCCTGTTCATGGTTTACAGGAGTGGTCCCCAGCAGGGAACAGCTTTACTGTGGTAAATCTGTTTTCTTCCACATGATGCTTAACCAGACATGGTATTCTGCATACTTTAGTTGTAATAAGTGCTTAGGTGAGGTACTCTTGTCTGTCTACCATCTCAAACCAGTCTGTCCTCACCTCACCTCAAACATCAACAAAGGCAATAAATTAATATCAACGTAATAGGCCTTTTTTCAGACCATTCTTTGTAAATCATGGAGATGGATGTGCAGTTCCCAAAATGCTCAGACCAGTTCAATGGCGCCAGCAACACTAAAAGCTCCTTTCTTCCCCATTCTGATCCTTGATGTCAACTTTAGAAAGTCGTCTCCATGCCATCCAGATCAAAGATATGTCCTGCATGTTTGAGATGTGTCCCTGCTCTAAAACAGCTGAGCTATGGTCATGAGTTATAGTCACTAAGTGCTGCAGAGGCAAGAAGAATATATCATATAAAAAAATAAAGGACAAGAGCTCTTAAGAGCTAGATGGTCACTCCAAATATATATGTGTATGGAGTAGTTTTGCCTTCATGTGATTGGCTGATTCTCGTTTTGTTTTAACGGGTCTACCTAATGAAGAAATATGATTGTGTGTCACATTATTATTATGACTATTGCGAAGGATACATATAATGATAATATATTATTACGATGAGATAATGATAATAGTAACTGATGTTCAGTTAGACCTGAGATCTCATAGATTAACCCCCCCTTCAAATAAAGCGCTTAGAAAGGAAGACAATATATAAAAAGGTGACACGGGAAAGCACCTGCTCTTATTTCACTAAAGGTTTCAATATCTTCCTTGGTGAACCTGAGCTGGGGGACAGCAGAGGCAAACAAACTGATCCCCGGAGCAGTGTTACATCAAAACGCACATCCCGCTGATGACCTAAAAATGAGATCGAGCCTTGTCCCTCCTGTGTGCGTAAGCGACAGCGGTGGCACATGGCCCGGTCAACTGTTTACGTTACCAATGGGTGTCAAAATGGAGAGACCTCAGTTTTAATAAAGTATGAGTACAATATCTGCGTGTATTTAAAGGGCTACCCTTCTAATTTTTAAAACGAATGGTGTTACTGCGTTAATATTTTGCTATTATTCTATTTTCCAATTCCCCGTCCTTAAACAACTTTAAATGCGCAAGATCCTTCTGCCAACAATATTTGAACAGAATGCAGATATTCTCTCAAAAATATTGCGCGATCTCAGCCTTCGTGATGGAACAGTCCGTTCCAAAACGATTACAAAGGCGCGTGCCAAGCTCTCCTGCGCGCGCCGCCCGGCTTCGCAACAGACACTCAGACACTTCCAGCATCATCAGCTGTGCTTGCGGTAGGCGGACCCTCAGCACTGTCCACATGCCACTTCGGAGGAGATTACTAGGATAATTTACCGGGGAAACACATGATAGTGAGGCTGTGGGGAAGGAAGGCGCTCGGACGTGTTGCTGGACAGTAAAGGCGAGACAAGAAGGTCGAGACAGAGCCGAGCTGGAAGCGGAGGCGAGAAGCTTTGTGGAGATATTTGGAGTTGGAGTAGAGCACCGCTACTTCCCCGGTAAGAACGCCAAACATGTTAACCTTGATTTGTACTATGAAACTTCTCGGTGTTACATTACACTGATTTTTTTCTGTAGCCAAAAAATAAATAAATAATGATGTATTATTATCAATATAAATATGCATATTCACCAGCCTCCATTCAAGGGTAACCAGTTGCCAATCCAAAAAGTCATTCCACGTCAGAGAGCTATTTGAACAGTTGCGAGCATGGATCTCTTCATTATGAAGATAAATGTTTAAAAACACAGTGTCCTTTTTATCGGCTCTATTCAATGGAGCTAAACAGAAAATCTGCAGGAATAATTTCTTTTGTAACTGAATGTGTTATGTTTTACAACATGCAAAACATCCATTGGAAGAAGTGAAGAGCTGTCAAAACTGTATCTATACCCACCCAACACAGGGTCCATTATTTTTAGAGTGGGGTGTGCTATATCAACATTTGGTTGCACATAATTATGAAGTCTGAGGAAAATATTGCAACGTCTTCTACATTTATTCACAGATTAAAATCTCAAATGTGCAGTGTGCATTAACAATGTTACCCTTAAATGTATCCCCACCACTTTTCTTCAAAGGTCATCCACCTTGTAGGTCCAACTCTTTTAGTCAATGCTGGCATAAACTCAGCAGTTCTTTATGGGTTTATTTGATAAATTTAGAAAACAATCAATAGGTCCAAGAAAGACAACAAGAACTCAGGATAAGGTTGTAGGGAAGTTTAAAACAGGGCTCTCTGAACAACACTCTGTTCAGTTCAGTTTATAGTTATTTCAATAATTGGAGAAATTGTTGTACAACATACCAAGAAAAGGTTGTCACCTTAGGAAAGCTAGGCAAGGTTATCTCTGTAGGAGTTAAAGGGATCCACACCAATATTCACCTAAAAGGCAACTATTGCAGAGTGCAACTATGCACTATACAGGGCAGACACAACCTTATGGTCTTAAGTGAAATTTGATCAGTTCATGGGAAAGATGCAACAGGACCGATGGAAAGCAGCTTCTCCTGAACTGGAGCTTTACGAGTGAAACTACAACCAATACATAGGGGGTTATGCTGCATGCTTATATGCTATGAATCTATTTTGTACTCAGCTTGAGCCCTTTAGTAAATATAAGGCAGCCGCATAAGTCTTTGTATGTGCAAGGCTTACATAGACCAAGATTTACAGCTGTAAAAGTATAATGGAATTTAATTAGAATGAAGTTAATTATAACTGATTTAAAAGGTGATTTTGCAAAGTGTTGTCCTGCAACTGGTCAGAAAAACCCAGTGTCCTTCCCCTTGCCAGTCATATAACAATATTTTTGTATGTCATATAAAACCTCTATTAAATACAGTGAAATCTAGGGATGTGATGTAACAGAATCTAAAAGAAAAAAATAGATATTAATACTTTTTCATGCCTTTATAGTGGAGCTAAAGTGATGGTAGACTTTGGTGTGAAGAGATCTGGAGGCTCTCTGTTGAGAGAAAACTGCTTTAATAGGTTGCCTCAAATCATTTAAAAACTTGTTCCCTACTTTATGTGTGTCTTATTAATGCCATTCACCATGTTAGGTATAATATCAGAATAAAAAAACATGAAATTAAGCATTAAAATGCTTATAAGCTTTGTCTGTTATAATGACATTTCTGCCTAAAAATTATGCCCAAAATGGTATTTCCCCTAATTCCTGCATGTCTGGAAAAATCTCTGTGAATTCTCCTCTGTTAGCTTTAGCCACTCCCTGTCCTGGAAAAGAAAAAGTTGCCAAGGCAGGTCTATGTAGAGATGTCACTTCCCACCACCTGAAAAAAGCCTGAATGTAGCATGCCTTCACTGTAAATGCCCACTTACTTATGATCTACAAAGAGTAATGTGTAGCAGAGCGTGATCATTTTTGCTCAAAGTTGTGGCAAAAGTGTCTCTTTTAGCAGCTAATCTACACAGTAGCAGCAACTGCTCTTTTTAGCTATTGTCTAAGTGGTGAGAAATGTGGGTTGGCTGTGCGAAGTCGTGGACTTTGCTCAGCCTTCCTAAAACAAGACCCCAACTGGCAGAAGTGGTGTGATAACGTGCTGAAGCAGCTTGAGGGCGACGTAGTGAAATGGGCAACACCCACATGGGAAGAGGCAGAATTGCAGTAAAGGCAAGTGTATTTCTTCCATATTGGAGGAAAACAACAATTTGATAACAAGGGAAACACTGTAGTGCTGAAGACAATACCTTTTTTTATGTGCATGCCTATAGTTGACTTCAGAAGGCTGAAAAAATCCTGATGTATGACATCATTAATTAATTTCAGATATAAAATATGCAAAGGTGATATGTTTTGCAATTTGATAACATTGATCTTACTCTTCTCTTTCTTTTTCATCTCAATCAATCCACAACACTGCTTGAGCTTCAACATTTTAGCCACTAAGATCTATGTTTCCCATGGGCAAAAAAACAATGAAAGTCAATTCAAATGCAAATATTGCAACCAGGGTGTAAATGTGGGACCTCTGAGATGTTATAATCTATGCATTATTATATACAAACAGTCATTTGTCCTTAGAATGTTGAACACATTGAGAAATCACAGATCAGGCTTTCCTGATTGAATTCATTTTGATTTTATGCCATTTGATGGCAGGTGTGGTTGGATTTTACAGTTTCTTTCTGTTTATTTTTTAGGCTGAATATAATGTTTTAAGGCTCAATGATTATGTTTCCACAGCTGGCTCACTGTGTGGCCACAGGTGCCATTTGCTCTTCATGTTTAGTTGGCCATTTCTTGTAGCCGTTGGAGGGGGTGTTGATCTGCCAAGTCCATGTAGATAGAGCGCATCATTTTAGTTTTCTCTCAGGAAAATATGCTGGGATTTTGTTTCTTTCGTCGTAGCAGTCCACGCTAAATACTCTATGACAGTTTAGGTGAGAGGTTGGCGTTATGGATGTGCATTTTATATCAATGTTTGGAATCTAATTACACATTCAAACTAGGGCTGTAAACAGACTGTAATTAAAATGAATCCATGATGTGATTTTTTTAAACATGTTATTAGCGCATTTTAAACATAAGCCATTGTGTCCCTTTTGATTAATCCATAGTGAGCCACTTTTGCTATTTTGTAAAGCAATACAATGTGAAGAATGAAAAAAGTGTGGCCCGAGTTTTATGCAGCCTGTTTAACTTTGAAAAATTAAATAATATCTATATTTTGAAGTTAGTATAGTTGCCCTCACACTATTGTTTTGTCACTCTGGACCAAATGCAGCAGAAGTGGGAGAGCATCATGGCTCTTTAACAACCAGCTGAACAGTGTCTGATAATGTAGCCCGGGTGCAGCTTAAAAATTATTTGAGATGCTGAAAGGAAATACCTGCCAGGTTCAGAAGAAGGCTGAGTGACTTTTATTCCACTTAATAATTGAAAGTTGGTCTTAATCGCACTTTTTAAAACTTGTGTTTATTTGATTCTGAGTGAAGACTATGGTTAAATAATCTATGAGCTTAGAACTGCCTTGAGATGCAAAATAACACGATTTTAGAGATGCAACTCAAAACGTTATCTATAAAGCTTCTGGAATAAAAAAAAAAAAAAAAACGTTTGAAAGCCCTAATTTAAACATTTCATTTTCCTCCAGGAATGATCATGCAGTCAACTGTAATCAATTATAATGATTAGTATTAACTAGTGTGAATATATGGCAGACATTTCTAAAGTACTCATATGGTCCACATTATATGTAGTAGTGTGAGATATTATTTAATGTCTCTAAGTAATGTGCTAATAGTAAACTACACTCTATAGCTCTGAACAACAAACGTAAACCTGATTCTTTAATTATAATTGACTACTGCTCTTTTCAGAATTAGTCAGTTTCATTTTTATTTTATAGCGTTTTTAATTTCCCCCTTTGAAGTCTGTATTCTGACTATGGTTTGTTTTGAGGTCATTCCTAAAATCTAATGTTAGTCTGTTTTATTCATACCCGATTATTTATTTATTTTGCTTGTTTGTGATCTCTTCCCAGTGGCGACACACAGTTGTGTGCATGTTTATGTTGTCTACCTTTTGGTTTGAGTCGAAGTAGCGGAATCTGGAGGTAGGAGCCGTTCTACAACTTTTCATCTCCTTTGAGTAATGCACCTTTACATCTGGGAGCAAAGCAGACTATTAGCATGAGGCTTCACCATTGCTCAACAGTTTTTACAGTTTTCTGAAGTTAGGCATACTCATCCTGACTCCTCCAGACACACTTCCTTTTACTGTCGACAGAAAACTTTATAACCGTAAAACTTTTCTTCCAAAGGCATTTGGCTATGTGGCCAGTTTCACATTAGTGTGCACAGTGGTGAGTGTCACTGGTTTCTAATGTATATTTTATCAAGGAAATGCACATGAAAACCACCTTCCTGTAAAAATGAAGGGAAAGACACACAGCAGCAAGTTGGCTGCTTACTATTATCAACCTGTCTAAGGGCATAGAGTAAGGTGCATAGAGCAAAAAACAAAAACCAGTTTGAGCAGCTGTTCAGTGTAAGCTTCCTACTTTCCACAGGCTGTCTAGCAGTCGTGTCTCTTGTTTTCTTAATATATGACTTTTTGAATACTACATTTACCCTGATGGGGCAGGAAAAGTTTTTGTATCTGACCTGATCGGCTTGCTTTCATTGAATCATGATCCATTCCCTTCCTGATCATTGAGGAAAATCACATTTTGTTCACAAACCCATAAAGTCTCTGCTGCTATCAAGTTGCAGAGACTATGATATTTGATGAGTGAAACCTTCATTAGTTTGATTCAGATTCTGTTTTTCTGTTCTGCTTAGATCTCGTTGAAACATATTAGAATCAGAACGTTTCATTGTGAAATAATCAGGCACAGAGTAGATTTTACCCCATTGAAACTCTGACCTTAACTTTATTTAATAACAGAAGCAAAATAAATAAATAAAGTTATTATTATGCAAATTAAGACTTTTAAATTTCAGAGGTAATTAACATGGAAAGAGAAGTGGGGTAGACTCAGGAGGTATTTTAATAATAAATCATTACCCATCCTTTAAGTATTAAAAAGTAACATGTTTCCTAACAATTTTTATGAGAATAGATAAAAGCACGTTGGTTTTTCTGGTTTTGTGCAATTTAATAAAAGCTTTTTCTCCATATTTAGATGATGCAATAGTTGTGGTTAACATCTGAGACAATAAATAAAATGCATGTAAGGTTTTTTCCATGCTTGTATTTTTCTTAAGAACTAATTTGTCCAGCCATGATTATGTTTGAACTTTAAACTGTTTAGATATAAACCCTAGTCTGGTCTCCTGATTTTTTTTAATGATTTAAATGATCCGATTTACTTATGTAGCAATAAATATAACTATTTGTCTTATTGCATTCTTTTATTTGAATTGATAATTTCTGATCTATGACACGATGAATAAATTGCATTTATACTGGAGTTTGTCCTGCAACCGGAGGGTCACTGGTTCTAACCTAAGCTCCCTTTCTCTCAGTCATTTTAAGACTTCACCCACATTGCATACTGCTGATGGTCAGAGGGCACCTCTGTACGTCAGCCTCGCTTCTGTCGTTGAGCCCCAGGGAGGCTATGGCTATAGCTTGCCACCGTCATTGTGCAAATCTGTGTGTGAGTAGGTAATGACTTAATGTTGTGTAAAGCTCTTTGTAGTCAGTTGATTTGAAATGTGCTATATACAGCGGGTAAAATAAGTATTGAACAGGCCACCATTTTTCTCAGTAAATATATTTCTAGAGGTGCTATTACCATGACATTTTTACCAGATGTTGGTAACAATCTAGTCAATCAACACGTACAAAGAAATCAAACCATAGATGTCCAGAAACTAAATTATGTGTAATATTGTGGCACAGGAACAAAGTATTGAAGACGTGAAGAAAGGGAGGTGCAAGAAGGCACGAAAAGCCAAGACACAAGCTGAAATCTCACAGTAATTAGAAAGCAATCGTGCCCCTTTTCAGCGCTTGTCCAAGAGCCAAAGACTGATTGAGGAGAACTTCAGAAAGACCTGGATTTAACAGGTACACTTGTTTCTAAGAAAACAAAGTACCTGCAAAGTTATGGACTCAACCAACTTGGCCTGTATGGATGCTCATTAAGCAAGACTTCATCGTCTAAGAAAAAGTATGTTGCAGCTCATTTGAAGTTTGCAGCACAACATCTAGAAAAACCCTTTAAAATACTAGGAGAATATAGTCTGTTCATAAGAGACCAAAATTTAACTTTTTGGATGCCATAATACACATCCTGTTTGGAGGTCAAATGGCACTGCACAGTGCCATTTGAAACACCATAATGACAGTGAAGTTTGTAGGACCGAACATCATGGTATGGGGCTGTTTTTCAGCATACCATACTGGCAAACTTCAAATGATTAAATGAAGGATGGAAAAATGTACAGAGAAATTCTGGATAAAAAATTGCTGCCATCTACCAGGGTAATAAAGATGAACATGGACATTTCAGCAAGACAGTGACCCCAGACACACAGCCAAGGAAACTATCAACTGGTTTCAAAGAAAGAAAATAAAGCTCCTAGAACGGTCCATCCATTCAGCTATCTTGAATCCAACAGCAAATATATAGAAAGAACTAAAGATCAGAGTTCATAGAAGAGGCCCATGAAACCTTCAAGATTTGAAGACTTTGTGTGAAAGAATGGTCTAAAATCACACCTCAGCAATGCATGTGACTAATTTCTCCATACAGGAGGTATCTTGAAGCTGTTATTGCCAACAAAGACTTTTATACAAAGTATAAGAGAATATAGTCTGTTCATAACAGACCAAAATTTAACTTAAAAAAGTTCAGTAAGTTTGTTTAATATTTTTTCCCAGTGCCACATTTTTACACACAACTTAATTGCTGGACATCTATGGTTTGCTTTCTTTGTAGCGTGGATTACATGGATTGTTAACAATATTTGGTGAAAATGTCATGTCAAAAGCACATCTAGAAATATATTTACTGAGAAAAATCAATAATTATTTTACCTACTGCAAGTACAAGCCATTTAGCAAAAAAATGTATACAGTAACATTATCTTTCAGGGTTTTATTGGGACTGTCAGCGAAATATTTTATAATGAAACATGAAATAGGCCAATAAAGCCTCGATACCTCGATCTACACATATTCAAGAACAGGTGAAAAACAACATGCTTTGCATCCACAGTATTGGTCTGGAATTGGTTACAAAGCCATCGCTAAAAAACAGGGAGAGTGACGTTGTGTTTATTTTATCTATATAACAACAATAAAGGCAGGGCATGGAATTAAAAACATGGATGGATGGATGGATGGATGGATGGATGGATGGATGGATGGATGGATGGATGGATGGATGGATGGATGG
>JAUZNJ010040605.1:0-10311 GCA_034780135.1 Jordanella pulchra | reverse complement strand
ATGACAGCTGAACACTGGAAAACACGGTAGAGGCAGCATCATGGTTAGGGAGGCTTGGATGAAGCTTAATACGGTTAGAGAAGAAAAGTATGACAGGAGTATGACAAGACAAAATGTGAAAAAGTGTAAGGAGGCATGACTATTTTGCAAGGCATTTATATATTCAATATAGTACCGTGTTATTCTACAGATAATTTAATACAATTAGAGTTTGGGTGGTAGCAGCCTGTCTAGGTGAAATACAATGCCACACAGAAGAGATACCGTGACCTTTGTCAGTCTTTTAGATAGGGCGCAATGGCAACACTAAATGGAGTTATTCATTGGTGCCATTATCAGAGCCTGTGCCCAGGCTACTTTAGCAACAGATGCCTGTTCAGCTCCAAAAGCCATCATATGACTGTCCTGCAGTGTGTCACTGACAAGAAGGACCTGCCAAGAGCTCTGCCAAAGCACAGGCTCAGAGATAATTGTGTCATCCTCTTCTCACAGGAACACAAAGGTTGCGGTCACATCTACACTAAAGGTTCTTGTTCAAGTTTTTAAAGTTGTGAGTTCATTTTTCTTTTTTATACACAAAGATGATTTTATCTCCAAAGCAAATATGAGAGATTTGGTCAGCAATAGGGGGATTACATGTTACATGGATTAATAATTCAACCCTGGACTAGCACAGACCGCCAAGCAGAAAATTGTGACCCATATTGTCACTCACACATGATCTGGATCATTAAACATTTTTTTCCTTGGCATGAGGTGCGCCTTTAGTATAGAAGCATTCATCTGCAGCCTCTTGTGTTAGTTCCACTCTCACCTTCATTCGATCCGCACTCTACTGTCTTCTCTGATCAGCAGATAAGACTTCGAGCGAGGCACGGTTTGCCTTTCTTATGTTATTGTCTTCAGTAGAATACTTCTGGAGTTTGAGTCAAATGCATTGACACTAAATCTCTACTCTCTTCAAGTTCAACAAGCTAATTAAGATGACTGGTTCTGCTCTAGGAACTCCTGGAAATCATTGTGAAAAAGATCCAGTGCAAGACAGACCTCTACAGAAGATCGTTCCTGCCTACAGCTATCAACACCTAAAACTGGTTTACAGAGACAGAAAAAAGTTAAGGTATGTGAAAAAGAAAATGTAACAAGGAATAACCTTTTTAAATGTTCACTTAGGAAATGTATTTATATTCAGATTTATGAATTTTGTTTTCTAAATAATTTAGAATTTGAAAATACATGCTGAAATAGCAGTGTTTAAAACAGATACATATTTATAAATCCCTCTGTAATAATTCACTTTAAATTGTGCCCCCATTACTTAGCCTCATTATCCCATCACCTAAAGAACATGGCAGCAAAGCCAATCGCATTTTCTTATAATCATTGGTTTGTTATAAAGCAACCTATTCAGAGTTCACGGATTGGCTGTAAGCAGCACAGGTACCAAGTGGGGAAAAAAAAAAAAAGGATTTAATGTTCTCAACTGCTTCTCTGGCGCCATCTGCTGTTCAATATTTTCCTCTTTCCCAGATGGAACAGCAGCATCACAGAAAAGCTCACCTTTATGCCATCAGCTGTACTTCAATTAGCTTTACAGCTGAATTTTTTCAGTACCATTTTTAAATAAAAATCCTTTCATTTTAATCTTGATGGACCTATTAAGATTAACTATGGTAGAAAGAGCCCTGATGTTTCAACAGCACCCCCCCCACCAAACCATGAATCCTGTGCCCCAAATGGTTTAGCTTATCAAACGGTGGTTTTCTTAAAAAAAAAAAAACAAAAAAAAAAAGTGAAATTCATTTCTGCTACTCTTTAGGATGGATGAACAAGGAAAGTAAGAACACCGAGGTGTAAAAAATAATGACATTAGTAAGAAAGCTTACAATTCTTTTCCCCAACTTGTCCCATCCTGTAAAAATTCCCAGCTCTGAGACTCGAGAAGCTCAAACAATTGGCTTTCAATGTCTTCTGTATAAAACATTTAAATGATTTATATAAACCGCCCATTTATTGACTAAGCAGCTCAAGTCAATCTCGGTACGCAATTTACACAGAATTAAAACAATTAGGCCCTATAAGGTTTATTTTTATCAAGTGAAAATCTTAAGATGGGGAGACAGAATTAGATAATACACAAGGCTTAGATACAGTGGCCAAGCATCCACAGACCCTCAGCAACTAATCCCCATCAAAGAACCGGGACATGAACCATGAATAATTTCACATTTAAATTCATCAACTAAACAAAACTAAAAACAAGCAAAATAAAAATGGATACAAGTGTAAATTCTTTTTACAAAAAGGTAAAAGGAAAACATACAAACTGTTTAAATTTACACAATATATCTGACAAAACAAGCCTTTTAACATAAGCCTGCTTTTGAGATATTCCATTTTACTCCTGAAAAACCTTAGGAGGAAAGAGATGCAGGTCTGCATTTGGGACATTCAGTTCTCACATGTAGCACATATGCTGAAAAGGTCTGAAGTACCATTCTGGTACGGGGGGGTATAGTAGACAAGGGAGGTCGAGATAAAAGGGCTTCAAATGCCCCCTTATAGTTAAATATCAGTGATGTTTTCTGGAATGTCCAAAGGCTCTGAAAACTGATGAAGCCAGAGTCCATAGCAAAACAAAAAATAATAGCCCAACATCTAGTCATCAAACTTGATTTTCTTCCCCTGGGGCTTGCCTCCAAATCCACCACCTCCTCTTCCACCTAAAATGAAACAAGTGCCAACATGTTACCACCAAACATAGTTAACTAAACGCAACCAGTTAAAAAAAACACATGAATTCACGCCAGTCATCCTCAAGTGTCCCAATTACCTCCAAAACCACCACGGCCCCCTCCGCGTCCACCCCTTCCTCCCCCTCTGCCTCCACCGCGTCCTCCGAAGCCACCGCGGCCTCCACGGAAACCGCCGCGTCCGCCAAATCCACCGCCGCCTCCACCTCTGCCCCCACGGAAGCCACCTTCACCCTTTGGCTTGGCGTAGTCCAGGGTCACTTTGCTGCCATCTATCTCACCATCTTCCATGGCTTCCTTTGCTGCCTTGCAATCATCTTCATTATCAAAGTCTACAAAACCAAAACTGTTGAGAGGAAACCTTGGTTAACACTTGGGGGTGGAATATCTAGATGAGTTTTAATGTGAGAAATAACTGTCTCATATCAGACATGGACAGCTTCCACCTAGAAAGCCATCTGTTTAAATACGAGTGTGCTCTACTTCCCATGTGAATCGTTGCACTGCCACAGCTAGACAGATCGCTGATCACAAGAAGCATCAACAGAATGTCTCAAAGAAAACTAACCCCTTTGATGCACCAGTGTCTCGGTCTGTAACTATTCTGGCTGCCACTGCAGATTCAAAGGAGTCCTTCAGAGTTTGATCTGTCGTGTCCTCAGAAAGACCCTTGACAAAAAGTGTTTTTGTTGGACCTGATAGAAAAGAAAAAAAGAAAAAATAGTTGTTAAATCCTATCCAGACAAAAATTGATCAAACAAAGCTTAAGATCAAAAGTATGACCAGACCAGGACTTGACCATCTTAGAAACACCCTGATCCAAGTCAGTTTGAAAAACTGGTAGACAACTGAATTCTAGGGGTGAATATGTACCAGAGTTTCCTCTTCCTCCATCTCTTCCACCGCTGTTCTGGCTGAACTCCAGGCGGATTGAACGACCTTCTATTTCTGTGTGGTTGAGGTTTTCCAGAGCTTCCTTGGCATCATCGCCGCTCTCAAATTCTACAAAAGCAAAACTAAAAAAAAAAGGAAATTGGTTAAAAACAAATTTGCCCCCCCATAAAACACCTATGTTAGTCCTGACTGAATAGTCAAACATGTAGCATGGAAGACTTTAGCAGTGCCCATAAGAAAATAGGACAAAGCCCGTTCAAACCGTGCACTTACTCTGCTTCTCGTGCGAATCCATGTATAATCATAGATTAGATTAACAGGAGCTCATGAGAAGGTTAATAGCTTTTGTACTAGCGTTATTTTATAGAAGGATCACCACAAACATGAAGCTCCAGTCACTTTATCAAAAATATTTACCCTTTAGGTCTTCCATCCCGTTGGGGAATCCTTATAGAGACAGCTTTCTCAAAAGTGGATTGCAGAACATCCTCAGTGGCAGTAAAGGCAAGATTATTAACCACTAATGTGTTACTGGAGGCTCCTGAAACTGCAGAACACAAAGGGAGGAAAGGGTCAGATAAACTAACCTCTTTAAATGTGTTGCAAACAAGTTACACCTAAATAAGTGATTTGAATCCTAAGCTTGATATTTGAAATTCTTACAAGACATTCTTGCTCCTTTTTGGCTCTTATCTCCAACATAGTCGACCATAATAGACCTCCCCTGAACATCGGCACCCTGGGCCTCCTCCATCATCTTCTCTGCTTCAGCCTCAGTTTTGAACTCAATATAGGCAATTCTGCAAATGGGAGGGAAAAAAAATTTTTTTAGAGACCTGATAAGTGGCGATAAACACTAATGGTGAATTTGATCTAATTTGGTTTAAACATCTTGTACAACTTGTACAGAAGAGTCCAGTAACATCATGCTTACCCCCTGTTTGAACCACCTTCGCCTTGAGGCAACCTGACATCAACTGCACTTTCAAACAGCTCTTTCAGATCATCGGTTGTTGCAGAGTAAGGAAGGTTTTTCACAAACAGTGTGCGGGCATCTCTCTCTGAGAAAATATTTTTTAATATTTGCATTAGAAACAAGTAATACTGAATACAGAAGGAGATCAGTTTTCCTATTCATTAGACAAACTGATTACCTTTCTTTCCCTCTTTTGCGTTTTCTTTGCTGCGGGCCCTATCCAGCTTCACCTCCTGACCCATGACTTTCTTGCCATTGAGCTCAAGTGCTTTGTTGAAGTCTTCCTCACTTGCACAGTCGACATACCCGAATTTCCTAATAAGGAAAAATAAGTCATTACCAACTGGCAGATTTAATTATCCATCCAGTCCATTTAGAGCAGTAAACCTAAACAAAGTTTAACATTTAGGTTGACCAACTCAAGATTGCTTACTTTGATGACCCAAGCCGAACATCGGTGACCTCAACATTGTTTTTGGTGAAGAATTTCCTTAACCCCTCCTTGATCTCATCAAAATCTTTGTTGCTGTTCAAGTTTCCAACAAATAAACTTAATCCTAAAAAACAGAAGGAAGAATTAAAACTATAAACCAACAAAAATCAAAAAATATAGTCGTTACACAAAAGCTTAGACATCTACCTTCATCTGACTTTGCTTTCTTGGCAGGCTGTGCCTCTTTTTTGCTTTCTGCTTTTCTCTTAGCTGGTTTTACTGGAGCTTCTAGAAGAGCCAAAAAGAATCACAAGTGTTACAAATAGCGACTGAAAAAAAGACGACAAGATTGGTGGGCAAAAACAAGAGTAACACAAATCATACCTTCTTCTTCTTCCTCCTCCTCCTCCTCGTCATCATCGTCCTCTTCTTCTGACTCCTCCTTAGCCTTGACCATGCCCGCTTTCTTTGCCTTTGTGGCTGCAGGAGCTGGCGCGGTGTCCATCTCCTCTTCAGACTCTATAATGGACAACATTTAAATAGTCAGTCATCTTTTCAGAGACAAAACAAACGCAGGCAACAATGACAGACTTGCATCAGATATATAAAAGGTTGACATCATACATTATCAGTATTAAGTCCCTTTTGATCATCATAAACTATTAATTTTAATAGTTTTATTTTAAAGTAACTGCATATAGCCTCAGTCTTACCATCCTCGTCATCCTCATCCTCCTCCTCAGAGGACTCCTCAGCAGGCTGTGCTTTAGCTGCTACCTTTGTCGGTTTAGCTGTTGGCTTCTTCTTTGCTGGTGGAGCCTCTTCCTCTGAATCCTCATCATCATCATCCTCCTCTTCAGAGGACTCTTCAGCAGCTGCCTTTACTGGGGGCTTGGCAGGACCCTTGGTAGGCTTAGTTGCCGTCTTGGCCGCCTTCTTGGGAGGCGGGGCTTCTTCTTCTGACTCATCTACAGGAGAAATAATCTGGTGTTAAACTGCAATGGTACTAATGCAAAGATACAAGGGTGCAAATGCAAGTCATGTCACAGCGTTTGAGGATAGAACCGGCAGACAGTGAAACACACCGGTACCGAAGACATAGCGCTGCTTTGCTTTTCCTCCGTACATTACACACATGAGGACGGACAACCCCAAGCATGCCAAGAAATGGAGGTTATGGCCCTCGAGGGCCAGTGCCCTGGCTCTTTTGGCTTCAACGTACCAAAGTCTGTGTGTGCATAAATAAATTGGTGCACACACACTGTGTCAACTCTGGTACCACATACCATCATCGTCGTCGTCCTCTTCATCTGATGACTCCTGTGCCTTCGCAGGGGTTGCCTTAGCTGGTTTCGAATTAGCCTTTGCGGATTTTGCAGGAGTCTTCTTAGGTGGAGGGGCTTCTTCCTCAGATGACTCTTCTGTCAAACCACAGGACAGTTTCAGATGGTGTGTGCAGTTAAATATTTCTTACAGTAACAACACATGCTGCTTTTTTGGTACAAAAACAGTGTGCCGTCAGTACTTCAACCTAAAAATGTATGTATTGATGAGATGTATTAAGTTTTTGTGATTTTAAAATCAAGTTAAAATATTTGGACATTGTAAACATTAAGTTTCAATGCACACAAAAAGTAAAGCTTATACAACAATACCAGTAATGCACAGTAAGCAAATTGATCTTAAGAATGAATCTAGGCACATGGTATATGATTAAAGTCCCAAAATTTACATAAGTTCATTATAGCATACCTGACTCATCATCATCTTCATCATCGCTTTCAGCCTTTTTAGCGGTGACACCGTTTTTGGCAGTCGGTGTGCCTTTTGCTGGGGTCGCTTTCTTTGTAACCTTTGCTGGAGGAGTCTAATACACATGTGGAAACACAATGAGTGGTCACAGTCTCTTAAAATGTCGCCGTAACAGTGAAAGAAGATGTATTTAAAAACATAAAGGAAAGTACCTCTTCCTCTTCACTGCTTTCCTCTTCACTTGAGTCCTCTTCTTCTACCTGTTTAGGTGGAGGGGCCTTTTTCTTCTGAGCTTGCTTATTTGCTGCCTAAGAGGATAGTAAGACAATAGTAAATATATAGATGAAAAGAACAATGACCACCATAACTGCTAGGATAGATTTTGTCATAATACAATGGGATAAGAAAAAAGTCAAAATTTGATGAAAAAATTCCGAGGCATACTGTATAATGCAACACATGTTCTCTAAATAGCATGTCTATAGTTATTGCAAAAGCCAGATGTCATGTTAATCGTGTTGGCATTGTTGTATACACTCTTGATTTTGGTTGCTCGCCTCGTGTGTCACTCACAGCGTGTATCCACCCACGTGGGGCTCATGAGGCAGGTAAGCTAGCACATGGGCCAAGTTTTACTATAGTTAAGTAAATAAAATAAAATTAATTAACATCAAAGAGCAACACGTTAAAATGCAAACCAAAGCACTGCTCACGATCTGTAGGAAGCCACACCGAAAAGCAATAAGACGAAAACGTTGAAAACGTGACACACAAGCTAAAGCTACGGCTTAGGATTAGCTACGGTAGTGTATGCTACGTACTAAAACCTAAAATAAAAATAGATAGTTATACGTCTTGGTTCATGTTTTTTTTTTCTACTCGGGTTAAGTCTTTCAGTAAGTAAGTTATGGCAGACTGAGAGGCATGCGGGCCATCGTGAAAATTAGGCTACAGTTAGCAGGCCAAGCTAGGCCACAAACACGAAGATCGTCGGCCGTTTGTCAACGTGTTTAACGAAAACCTAAATCGGATACCCTCGATTGTAAAGACTCTACTATATATCTTCTATACATTTCACCCATTCAATGCAGCACATGTTCTAGAATAAGTTTGATTTTTTTTTTTTCAAAAACGCAACAACTTTAGCTAAAAGGCCTTGTCCGTATATAGCGCTTAATATATCACAAGCGTACATTGATACAGAAAAAATACTTGTTTTTCTTACCTTTGCTAACTTCACCATGGTTACTTCTGTTGTGTGTTTCAATGAAACACTGGAATCTTGATCTTTGAAAACTAGAAACTATTCAGCTAGTGCATACACGTGGTTCTATCTGCTCGGTGGAAGATAAGACTGAAAAGGACGGAATAATCGCGGCCGCTGGTGCTGTCTTGCCTAGCGCGTTCACGCCAGCCCACCCACTGAATGTTTCAACCAATCAGAAGTTGAGTTCTTTGCCTCGTGCCTGCGCTTTCTGTATGACGTGAACGCTACTCCAGAAAGATAGATGAATTACCTTTATCGCAAGTTTTGTTCATGTAACTACCAAAAACATCGTTTTATGTTGTGAATCTTGCCAATATATTTAAATTCAGATGTTTACACAGATCTGTTGGTAGTTTAACAAATTCTAATATGCAAAGCTCAGGTTTCAGGGATGCAGTTTAAACCTTGCAGTCTAACCACATGGCGTTAATCTGCTATGGACCGTCGACACACGTGGTGAACGCCTACTCTCAAGAAAACATTAGGCACGTTGTTTGAATTTTCCTCCTTTTTGTTATGAATGGCTATATTATCCCATTAGACAATTGTAACCCTTTTATGGGAAAAATAAAGTTTTAAGAATAGCATTAAATGACTAGTAGGAGGTTGTTGTCTTATCCTGGTTGTTTTTTTAAATAAAATTTCCGAATTTTACTTTACTGCTGCGATTTTATTATTTTCATAGAAAAAAATTAACACCATAAATGAACATTCAAAAATACTGATAAGGAAATATGGTTACATTTGGACCTTAATGAGAGTGCTCATATAAACGAAAGTATTTATTTAATCTGACTAACAAAATAACTATTGTGTGTTTAACTGCAACCCCCCTATATGTAATTACATTTGTGTAGTATTTTTACATTAAAAAATGATTCCTTATTATTTAGATTACAACAGATGTGATAAATAATGGTATTTCTATGAAAACCAACACATATTAGATTGAAAATGAAATGAAATGGCACATAGGATGGCTAAGCAGAAAACTCAAAACCATGTACATTTTATAATATATATCAATAAATCAGAGGTAAAGAGTTTTATCAAACAAAGGTTGAGGAAAGAATTGCCGAAAAGATAGATCAAAAAATCAGTTGGAAAAAACAAGAAATAGAAGACGAGGAGAAAGGATAATTAGATTAATATTTGGGAACACATAACTGAATAACATTCTTTTAAAAACACAAAAATGTTGCAGTAAACTGTGACCACAGCAAGGAAAAAATAGAACATGTTAAAAATCACCAATATATAGTGTAATATAGTCAAGTACTGTAATTATTTCAACATTAATATGGGAGCGTTTGCAATTTTTGACTATGTAATTTTTTTATGTTGACATATTGCTGTTCAATGCATTTTTAAAGACTGATCTGTTGTTCTAGCCGACGGCTAGGTCCAAAAATACAGCACCATACAGAAAATAACCATAACCCATTCCCCGTTACATAGATGTTCAGTAAAAGATGCTAAAAAAAATCTTAGAAAAGTCTTAAGGAGTATGTATTTGGTATAAGGGCAAAAGCACATTTTTATAGCATTCCCCCGCCTCAGAAGAACGATTCTGCAATATTGGGCATAACATGAATTAAGCTATACATCACAAAATAAACTTTGGAACAGGTGGACTGCCTTTGTTTTATTTTTTAACGCAATTTTGTCGAAAGAAAATCCCAACATTCAAATGTGAGTGAGTTATGGTTAGCCCTGTAAAATACATACATTAATTATGTGAATTACATTATCTGAACACACTGAGAACTTCTGAAACCGTTCCCCCCTGGATCCCTTCAAAAATAGGCCTCCCTTTGTTTAACTTAGGCCCAGATTTTCTGCTCCGTAAACTCTTGAAATAACACAGAGTAACCAAAAAAAGTGACAAATAATATCTGCTGTTTAATGGAGTTTTTAATGCTAGATGACTTAAAGGAAGTGCTCAGGTTTGTCTCATGAACCAAAGGTAAGTTTTTAGGCTACATTCACACAACCTGAAGTGACTCAACTATGTTGGGTTTTTTTGCCCACATGCAACCCTTATGCGATCAGTTCGAACTACACCTGGATGACTGAGAACCTTCACAGATAAAAACTACACAGATCTGATTTTTGGAGAGAAAGCAATGTTTTTGATTCAATTAATGAATGTGGGGTTAGATGGATGGATGGATGGATGGATGGATGGATGGATGGATGGATGGATGGATGGGTGGGTGGGTGGGTGGGTGGATGG
>JAUZNJ010040603.1:0-10311 GCA_034780135.1 Jordanella pulchra | reverse complement strand
CAAATAAACTTAACTTTTTCCCTGTGTCCGAGTGGTGTTCTGCATGTGGGTTAGATCTCTGAAACCCACCATGACAAAATCAAACTCAAATATAAAGAGTTATAACTGAAACTATTTTCCAATTGTAATTTTTTTGTGAAGGGTTATTTTTTATTTAATCTTTATATTTTAATTTTTATCTTAAAGATTAAAACCTCTGGCCCTATTAGAGTTTGGGATGGGCCTTAGATGCCAGCAGGTGTGGATTTATAATTCATAGTTTAACACATTTAGACAAACCGAGGACAAAGTTCTGGACAAACATTGGAAACTTAAATGTCTTTAAAACATTGTTAATATTCTATGTGTATGTTATTAGTTTGGGGGAAAAAAAGCTTTTGTGGTTCTTCCTATGTAGTAAAACACAATACTGCAATCTCAGTGGAGTTATAATGTTATATTAATTCTATAATTAAATTATAATGTTGACAAATCTGTGCAGCACTTTGAATCAATGCAGGACATTTCACGCTCTCTCAGTAATATGGAAGAACTTCCAGACTGGCTGCAGCAGTTGGGCATCCGAGCCGAGCTCAGTTAGAAGGTTTTTATCCAGTTTCAGAATGATACTTTCGTTTTAATAAATTATTGTTTTAGTTAATGTTTTACTGAGTTTAAAACATCATTTTTAAACTTAAGGAAAACTTTACAGCTGAGGTTTAGCTCCACATTCATGCTGTTATGCCAAAGTTCCCAAACTTTTCAGCATCTGACCCATGAGATATTAGCAGTGGGACCCGAACCATGTTGATCCAGGACCCCAGTTGGAACCATGACCCCAACGTTTGGAATGAATGACATGTCTGACCTGATAATCATATCTTATGGTAAACAATTCATAGTAGCAGGTTTTATTTTTTACGTCCTTTTTCTTTTTCATTCGCTTAGGAAGAACAATTAGTTAAGGACATTCAAAAAGTTTTACTTTTTACTATTTTAATTGACTAATTTACATTGTGTATACCCACACAACCATCCATTTTTCATGGATGGTTGTGTGGGTGAAACACCAGTATATTTGCCTGCCCACACGTTAGCAGAAATGACAGGTGGTACGTCTGACTCACATTTCATATTAACCAGCTGTTTTTATCCGTTCTGGTATCCATTTAACCCTTCTGAGATCAATTTGCTGGTCACCAGTTGCCTAATATCAAGTAAATTATATTTATCCCTACAATCTCTCTCTCCTCCTGTGTTATCTGTAAGAGCATAAGTGGTAAAAATAGAGGAAACATCTTGATTTGACAGAAACCCCACCTCATGGTGAGCCGCAGAATGGAACGGTGGCATCATTCCATGCATTATTCAGGAGAGTAAATTAACCCTGAGTAGACACAGTCCATCAATCAAGAGGCACTGGCATAACAGCGCGCCGGCTGGGGGCATGCAAGACAGATAGGCTGGGGAGGGGTGAGTGATGCTGGTGGTCTGTCAGATGGGCTGTAATGGAGAGGCAGTCTGAAGTCAGTACTAGAATTAGCCACCCACTATTTCAACAGGTGGCCCTGACAGTCACGCCTGGCATGTGGACAGGCTCAGGCAGAGAGAGCTGCAAACCGAGGCCCAGAAAGGAGCGGGGCTGGATTCACAAAGATAATTCAGTCCTGAAAGCGAGTGGTTTTTACTTTTACAACCCAAGACGTTTATTCATCATTATTACCATGCAAGGAAACATAGAAACAAAGAAAGAGAAGTAAGTCAGTAGCTTTGATTAAAAATTGAAGGGTTTCTTTGTCATGTCACAGATTTCCAAACAGAAAAAAGGAATCAAGAGTGAGAGAAGAAGAACTCTTTTATTCCAGAAAAGCCAGAGGTTTGCTGCAGCATTTTTTAAACTAGTCAGTCAGGCTAAGGGGATCTTACCATTACGTCTTAGATGTGAATACATCAACAGTGTAGGACCTTGTACGATGCACCCAGCAGGTTTAATTTCTCTCTTCTCAAACTGATTCTGATTTGACACTTTCTCTCCTGGTGTTTATTTTTTTTTTTCTTCCTGTAATTTATACAAAGAAGCATGTTTTTGTCTCCAACTGCTGGCACAACCGACCGGCCCAATGTCAAGTGGCTCTTGTTTGTTTTCTATCTCTATCTGGCCCTTTTTTTTCGCTCTTGCTGTTCCCCATCGAGTCAAAGCAGATGGTCAGTCTCCCTCAGTCTGGTTCTGCAGGAGGTTTCTGCTTCTTTGTTTTCTTCTGTTGTTGCAACTATTTTACTCATTAAATTCATACATTTCTCTATAACAACAATAGTTAATGGTAATTGAAACTTTGTAAGTGAAACTTAAATATTTGAACCATAACCATTTTAATAATAACAGATCTGAGAAGAATATTTAGTTATAAATAGTGTACAAAGGCTTCAGCTTAAAATATACATTTTTAAGGATCGTCTTAACTACACATCTAATATTGTAACACAAACAATTTCTTTGTTACTAAATCAATTGACTGAAGTTTTTGGACATGTTAAAAATGATCTGGTATGAACAGTTTAACCTTGAGACAGAAAACTGTCAAAATTATTGTGCTGGTATATTATGCAGACACTTTGTCTGCACTGATGAACATTCACTTATCTGCTGAACAACATGCTAAACCACCAAACTGGACACTTTTTGATCGACTCTGATTATTATATATAATTTTTATTTGTCTATTACCAGAAGTATGTCTATAAATCATTAAAGAGTTGAGAAAGTGATTTTCCTGAAAACGGTACGGTGTTGAAATTCATTGACTAAAGATTACAGGCAACATCAGTCCAACATCAGTGTCTGTTCTCCAGTGTTGGGTCCTGCCATTATGACTAGTTTGATTACATTTCTCAGTAGTGCAGTTGTAACATCTCTGTTTGCTACATCTAGTAGCTTTTCGAAGCTTCTTTTGTGGCCAAGTATTGGGGTACTGTCCACAGAAGCTACATTTTCCCAGGCATTTCTAGACATTAAACGCATCTCTTCTGTGTCCGAAGCAGCTGTCACAGGAATATAACAGTCTTTTAACTTTGCATCTCTATCATACTGGTTTCCGCCCAGGATTGTGTATAAAAGGAGACCCAGGAGAATTGTGTGATGAAGTCGGGATGGACAGAGTGCAGCTGGAGACATTAGAGGAGAAGGAGACGGAGCCGTCATCACCCCGTCCAAAACTTCAAACACAAATTTAGGTGCCGACATGCAGCTACTTTAATGTGTTTGTTGAAATTAACACAATCAGCTAAGATAGTCAACAAAACTGTACCAGAAAACATCAACAGCTAACATTTCTGTGGACAAAAACACAACCTTTGGAGGTAAAATGGTGTGTGTTTCGAATGCATGTGTGTATGAAAAGAATCCAGGCAGGAACGGTTAGGAGAGGCTGAACAGATTAATTGTGAAGGGTTATTTCTCTACAAAACATAACTCTGGTCAATTTAAATAATGTTATTTGTGTAGGTGTGTGTGTGTGTGTGGGTGTGTGTGTGTGTGTGTGTGTGGGTGTGTGTTTGTGGTGGGGGGGTATAATCCTCAAGAAACTGGTTGCCAATTTATTGCCACAATTTGGCTAAAACAGACTTTTTAACAAAGACAAAGACTTTTCTTGCTGTGCACAGAAACTTTTGACATAACTATAAAAGCAAAATATATTTGGTTTATCGTAAGAAAATCAGACAAATAAAACTACACAAGGCTAAAACCCAACCTAAAGATGTTCTGTAAACCGCACAAGAACTGGGCTGCAGCTAACCTTTATTGACAAGGTTCTGTACCTTTTTAATCCATCTTCAGTAGAAAATGCCTTGAAGTTGTGTGTGAACTGCAAGTTGAACAATGTTGTCAGATATTCCATGGTGCAAAAAGTCTTTTCTTTCTCTCCATGAATTTATTCATATCCTGAGAGATTTGGGAAAATATTTTATTGATTGCACAATAGCCATGTGTGGACAGCTCTTCAGACTTCTTTGCACCTCTTTTTATTCCCGAAACCACTGCAATCTTTCTGATTCCCCATTTCTCTTCCCTCCTTTCCTTTCTTTTATGTAGGAGCAGAAGTCAGGAAAGGTGAGCTGAAATGCTCAATTTACTGCATTGTAATGCTGCATGCCGAGGCAAAGATGTATTACGGTCTGGAAGGTGGACGTTGTTCCCAACTATACCTGCTCCTAATATGAAAAAATAACCCAGCTTTCTCACCGTTTCGGCGTAGTGCAGGAAATGAAGCTGCCTCAGAGGAACACTAAACTACACTCCTGTGTATGCACCTCATTACAGATTCAAAGTATTATTCAATAGAGAGAAGGCTATTAACGGTGCAGTTTTCTGGGATGTGGTCCAAGTCAGATCAGAATTCTGCTTAAATCCCCTTAAGAGTCCTGAGATGGAGTCAGTGCCTTTCCCCTTCAATGATCCAGGAGCTCCGGCTCAGTGTCTTCAGCATGAAGTTTAAACCCCTGGTTTATGTTTACTGATAAAACTTTTTACAGAGAAGCAGATAAAGTGCTGCAGAGGGGTTTTAATTACACCCATGGTGTGGTTGTGCTGGCTTATTCTCCACATGTCAGGACCTAAACAGCTGTCAGGATGTTCCTCATCTGAAACCCTTTTCTATGTTCAACAATGACCAGAGACAATGTTTCACCTTGTTTACTTTCAGTTTTGTCAAAACCATTTTAATGGCATTAATTAGAGTGTAATACAATCATGTTTGTTAGTCAGCACAGTCTAACAGAGATATTATCTACAGAAACTCATGTAAACTGAAGATGTTGGAGTTCTGTTCCACATCTGCACATGTGATAAACAAAGTCCTACAGAAATTATTCCACCTTCATCTCAATGGGTTTGTTACATTTATTTACAGGAGTGATTTTATTCAATAGTCGAACATAAAATGGTTTCTGATCTTAAAGTGAAATAGAAGTGATGCATGGTTCCTCTAACAGCATTTTTCACAGTTTTCCTCTGTATTGTGGGCTAATTCTTTTTTCCATCAACTCTGTCCCTCAGCTCTCCTGTCTTATTTGAAGAAAGGCAATCCCCCACCATGATGCTGTGGTTACCATGTTTTAATTTGGAAAGGCCGTATTCAGGGTGGTCTCACTTGATCAAGAAACCACCTTTGCTGCGTCCGTTGTATGACTTGTGGTGAGCTGCAAAGAAGACTTTTTATGGCTTTCTGTCAAATACTGCTTTCTTTTGCCTTTTTTTGTTTCATAAGAGAAGGATGTCTGCAGGAGTTAATGCCACGCCATACATCCAGTCTGTAACAGAGATCCCAATCAGAAGTTTCTAGCAACTTTTATTCGTTGGATTTATGCTCTGTTGGACAATAAGCACATGGAACACAGACTGAAGGAAAGATGAGTAAAGTAATATTACATTTTTAACTTTTCCTTAGTGAGTTTGGTTTGGTCTCTGAGATGAATCTTATTTTATGAACATATGTTACTCTTCAGAAATATTGTCACCTGTCGTGAAGTGTGTTTCGCCAGTGGACCTGTTGGTCCTTGTTATCATTAGATTAGTAGATTAGCATCAGTGTTAGCTAAGTATGCTGTTTATCCTAAAGATAGATTGTTCTCTGGCCTCCAATGATGAGCTTTATCACTGTATAGTTGGTCATTTTCTAAAATTAACCAGATTATCAGGTTTTTCCATCTGTTTTCTCTCTCCTTTGTTTTGCAGGTATTGGATGTAAAGATAAAGTCTGTCTCTGCATTAGCTACCTTCTAGTTTCCTTCACTGGGATTCAACCAGGAGAACATAGAGGATGAAGTCATAATGTTTTCTGCACATTTTTTTTTGTGAATTTCAACAATACCACAAAGGCTTTTGCCTTCAGTGGGTCTTTAATCTCTGACAGAAAATGACCAGATTTCTGTGTTTTATTTTTCAAAACTCAGTTCCTAAACTATAAAACTATAGTTTAATAACTGTAGCCCTTAAACTGTAGGTAAGTTTAAGACCTATAATGTTTAATATTTGCTTACTCCATTTGTTATGTTTCTTGTTATGATTATCATGCATTTTAAAACTCTGCTTATTCGTTCAGCTACCGTGAAATGCTAATACTTTTTATGTAGACTTTCCATTTGATCAGCAGTGTGAGCTAAAGTTTGATAATGGAAACCTGATAAAAAGTGAAAGGGGTGTGGATTCACTTTTCTTTTTTTATGGAGGAAAATCAAAGACAACAGGGGGAGATATTTCCTCTGGGACTCAGAGTCATCTTCATAAATTCAGTGGTCAGCTATCTGTCTCTATGACTCGTCCATGCGGCTGCCTCATATCGATATCAGCTCCTTGTTGATGAAACAAAACTGGTGTTCCTTGTGTGTCTGTCATGTTTCCTTTTTTCATTTTTATTGATTTCATGAGCTCACATACCTCATCTTTGTCACCTCCAGGTGTCCTCCTGTGCAGCACGTTGAGCAGCTGCTTTCAAAAGGAATAATAATAAATAAATAAATATATACAAAGACAAAAAGCAGGTATTGTTGTTTCATTTTAAAATGTTTTGCTGAAACCATTTCTTACAATAATCTATGCAGGTACTTCTGAAACAATTTGAGCCATCCTGCCCTCTTTTTTCCCCTCCATGGTTCCTGGTTAAAAAGCCAAATTCCAAGAATAGATTTGAAGCATCTGCCGAAGACAGATGGTGCAACTGCCTCCAGAATGAAGAAGCAAAGGCAGCAACAGGCTGAACCACACTTCATAAACACCCACTATTCCATGCCCCCATAATGGAGCCCCAGAGAATTCATTCAATCCAGCCAGACTTTAGCCTTTCACTTGGAATGTGGAAGTTGGCCTTATGCCCATACAGATAGATATCTCTGTTCAATGTTTTCAAACACATATCACTGGTTATTAAAGTCTTAGAAATCACTTAACTTCATTTTAAGCATTGTTAAATTATTAGAGGGGTGGATTTTTTATTTTTTATTCTGTTGAACACACCATAAGCCCGACTGGTATTAAATCAGCTGCCTAAGAAAGAGAGAGAACAGTCTAACATCGAACATAGCCAGGGTTTTCACTCACCCTGACGCAGAAATGTTTTATGTGATGTAGTTCAGAGTTTTACCCCAGACTGCAGGCAGGTCCTGGAGGAAAGTAGAAGTTGTTCTGCTGTGTCCAATTCCAGCTTCCATCTGGGCCGCAGTGGAAAAAGGAATGTGCCTCTGGTGTTAACACAGTCTAACCAGCTGGTGATTCCCTGAAACACTGACAAAGCGATGCAAGAACAAGCATCAGATATAATTAAAAGAGCTGCTTGGGTTTGCATTAAGCTGCTATATTAATTCATACAGAGAAAACATTATGGGGAGCACTAAATAGACCCAGGAATGTAAAAAATGTCCTTTGAACTTTTTTGTCATGTCTGTATGCTAAAATGCTTTTGCTGGTCATATGCTCTCTCTTTCTGATTTCATAGAGCAAAGAACACACACAGACCTGCAGTATGCATACAGCTAGAGATGCAGCCCCAAATCCTCAGCATTAAAGTTTTGCTTTAACAAACTTGCCTAAATGTCTTAATAGAAGCCACATTGTCTTTTTTAATGAATGATAATTTTACAACCCTGAAGTGAAACCTGTCTTTACTCTGCAGAACGGTACCATTTGGAGTCTGGAATAAAGAAGACTGTGTTGCTTCTGCAATCATATACTTAGCATTCCTATCATGACTGTTTTAGAGAAGTGCTTGGTAAGATGAGATGAACATGCTTTAACAGTCTGCAGTCTCGGCAGCCTAGATTTTATGGGGATTTTACACCATTTGACATTCAAAATGGTGTCCAGTGCCTCAACCTGGACGTTGAAATCAGACGCTCTGAACTCTTGACGCTCAGAGGTGTTAAGCTGCTCTGTTGTTCTCTTTGCAATAGATAGTGATGTGGCTTTATTTAGTTTATGAGTTGGAATAAAGTAGTTTTAACAAATTTTTAAGCAGTAAACCTGAAAACATCATCTGAGCAGTCAGGTTATCCAGATTACGATCTCACTTAAGTATCCTGTTCTTGTTTTCGGAGCAGCAGACCTTCAACAAACTGGCTGATGATGGTGCTGGGAGTCCCTACTGAAAGCTCTCTGATGCCAGCCAACTATTTGCCAAAGTTCATTAAGAAAATATTTTTGTAATAATAATCAGAGTGGGGATTTTCTGGCATGTTAGCTAAAACCAGTGGAGTTTGTCCCCTTTTTATGTATTCACTTCTTATAGTTTCATGCTGGATACTTATAATCTTTGAATGCTGGAAACGCTGCAAGACTCGCTGCTCCCAATGCTCAAATCATACCGCTGGACATCTCGATGCTCCTTAATGCCATCTCCCAAGACTTTGTATGTAAACTAGGTCCTGATAATTAAAACACATTTTGTGTGAACGCATCATTAGATTCTCGGAGAAATAACTCCACTGATCAAGTGAGCATGAGCCACATAAAGTCAGAAGGTGACCTGATTTCCTCCTAGAGACTTATTTGTGATGAAGTAACATTTTGTCTGAATCATAAACTTTCAGTCTTAGTAATGTTTTCATATCAAGAATAATATCTCTTGCTATTGAGATTTCCCCATGGCTCCAAACAAACTTCCATGTTTTTTGTTTTTGTTTGTACATATCTGCTGTCAATAGTCTTTTGTGTGTTTTAACGAACATTTTCAACCATTTTTAAGAGTAACCACCATGATATACCTGTTTGCACCTAAGTCTGCTTTTTTAATAACTTCACTGTATTATCTTCTTATTCTATCCATTTGCCCCAACTGTAGTGTCTCAAACGTATTTATTTATTTTTAAGCCTGAATCTGCATTCTTTATGTCTGTTGCTTTACTCCACTTGCACCTGGGTTTCCTCACCCGTTGTGATTGCAACCACAAAACACTACTTTAAAAATGTATAACGTTACACGTCTTTTATGGAAATAAAATAAAAAACACATACATAGGAAGTGTTCCTGGATCAGTGCTTCTGTGTCCTCTGTTGTTCTTGTGTCTACTCTGTCGGTTTAAACGAGGGACGAGAGATGAAATGAGGGATAGCTGCAAAATCAACAACAATGCAAGCAACTGTCCAGAAATAATGATTTCTGTAGGTAAGTGGCTTAATGCAATTTGCTGCATTCCCTTGGATTTCTGGATGATTGATTGAAATGAGGGGGCTGTACGGTGGAGCAGTGGTTAGCGCAAGAAGATTCTTGGTTTAGTCCTGGCCCGGGGTCTGTGTGCATGGAGCTTGCATGTTCTCCGCATGTATGCATGGGTTCTCTCCAGGTACTCCGGCTTCCTCCCACAGTCCAAAAACATGACTGTTAGGTTAATTGGCATCTCTCAATTGTCTTTAGCTGTGAGTGTGTGTGCATGGTTGTTCGTCCTCGTGTGTCTATGTGTTGCCCTGCAACAGACTGGCGTCCTGTCCTGGGTGTACCCCGCCTTATGCCCATAGTCTGCCGGAGATAGGCACCGGCCCAACCGCGACCCTGTTGGATGAAGCGGGAGAAGATGGATGGATGATTGAAATGAGTCTGTAAAATCTTGTGACATAAAGATCTTTGGGTGTTGCAGCAATGTTCATCCTCCTCAGTTATGTTTGCAAGAGTTGATGTCATTCACAAATCTATCTGATTATTTTCAGGAACATTTCAGCCATAAATGAAGGAATTTACAGCAACTTGGACTCATGTGTATGCATATAAATGCTCACAGTAGCCTGAGTCACTTAAGTAGGCTCTGCCATATGCTATATGTCAATCTGTTGTATATGTTGAAGCATAAATTTGCTTTAGTGACAGCAGATGCCCACTTCCCTCTGTGGATGAAAGCCTGTGAAAAGTGTCTTGTCCATTGGACAGTCTTCCTCCAGAATTTTAATAGCAGGGTGCTCTAGCAGCAGACATTCTGAATAAAAGACGTTGACATGGCACCATCAATGTCAACACAATAGCCTTGACAAGCAAGTAAAGGCTCCAGGAGGGACTTCTACAGTTGCCCATGAACATGACATAATGAACTATTCGTCAGCTTACTGACAGAAGAAAACTGACGCTTTCACTGGCTTTATATGGGACTAATTGAGCAAGTTTTTTCAAATGCACTAGTGGAGAAAAACAATGAACTTTTTAATTGTTTAGTAAACTAATCAGAAACAGAGACAGCTTTAATTGCCAACAGTTTGCACACAAACAAAAGGTTTGATTCTGTTCCCACTCCAAAAATGTCAATATTCGAATAAATAAAAAGAAAATAAAAGTAATTCTTGAAATACAGAAATATATA
>JAUZNJ010040602.1:0-10311 GCA_034780135.1 Jordanella pulchra | reverse complement strand
AGTTAGAGGTTGAACTTACAAATACTGCAGAATGGGAGAATGGGGATCGAATGAAGCAGATAGAATGATGAAAAGTGCTCCCCATGTCCTCTAAGAAGAAGTCTAATCCTATAGCAGTATTACTGTAGAGATAGTTCAGGATAACCTGAGCCACTCTAACTATAAGCTTTATCAAAAAGGAATGTTTTAAGCCTCATATTGTACTCAAAGCACTGCTTAACATCCGATATTCATTTTACAGCCCTGCTGGGGAAACTATTTACTTGTTTACTCATTGCACACATGTCCAGTATCGTACCTCTGATCATGCAATTCTGTTATGACAAAGACTGAAATGTTTACTAACCAATGGAGCAGAAAGAAAGTGCAAAACACAGAAATCTTATGTAATAAGCCAACAGGGCAACGTAATTTAACTGAAGAGATTTGTTTGCAGCTTAGAGTGAGATTCTGGCTTAGAATCAAAACTTCTTTTATACTAATTTCTTATACTGTTTTAATAAGTATGTAGTGATAATTTCTTTCCACTTAAACTGCCTTGTAACTTGATTGGTTGGTTGTTAAAGGCTGTTTTCTTGCTTTAGAAATGTGGAGATTTCCTTTGATTCCTTTTCAGGGTGTTTGGTACGAGTATGGTGGAAGAGTATGAGGAGATTGCTGATCCGTCAGAGAGGGCAGACGATCAGGATGACGATCCAGGTGGGATCACAACATAAACACCACTCCACTGAGAAATCTTTGTTTATTAAACAGTGGACAACATTTATAAACATAAACCTACGTATTCGAGAGAGAGCCTGTAAACGGGTTTTCCAGCTCAGGAGGATTTTTTTTTTAACTGAACTCCAGCAGCTACAACATCAATAGTCTATAAGCAGAGTCACCTGTTCTTGACTTCACTTGGAGCATATTTCCTAACATAGGTTTTCATCTTAAATTGAAAATCTGTTTTTTGAGTTTTTAGTGGCTCGTTTTTCAGACATTTAAACTGAAAATCCTTGTAGTTTTTGTGCAGTTTTGCTTTAATTGCTGCTCTTATTTGAATGTTCTTTAAGTATAAGTTATGATTTTAAAGTCTGAATATTCCAGGTAATGATTAGATTGCTAAATTAGTTGATGATTGTTTCAATAATAACTTAATCTAATTAAACATTTTGATCTACTTTCAATGAATGATAATCAACAGGATGAATATTATAATATATATTTTGATAAGTAGTATTTTTGGTTAAGCATATTGTGAATTTTGATTCGTTTTTTTATTTTTCAACCTACGCAGCTTGAATAAAGTTCAGTCCTTATTTCAGATTATCCCCCTGGAACTGCACCTGGAGAAGACAAGTCCAAGAATCTGATTGGATCAGCAAAAGGTCTTAAATTAATAAATATGAGCGGGAAGAAAGACTTTTTGCTAATCTTATTGATAGAAGTAAGTTGATTATTGTTGTAATATTTAGTAACATCAGTGTTATTTATCTTTTCCTCAGATGCTATTTTCAACATGGTGAAAGATATTGCTGTTGTTCTTGGGGCTAATCAAGAGATTCCAGGTGTGGTTGAGAGACATCAGCGGAGTTGTTCTTATTTCTCGTACATCAATAAGGGACATAATTGTTGCATCTAGTTTTTTGTTGACGTCTCTTTGTTTTTAAAGGAAACATTTCCTCTCAAGATGTGAACATAACTGAACCATCACCACCTGCTGAATCCTCCGCCAAAGCTATAACTAAAAACTTTTCCTCGGTGTAAGTACACATCACAGTCCTTCAATAAAGATTTAAATGATTGAAGTGAGGCTCATGTTACAATCCAACCAGGGGCTTATTTCTCTGATTGTTGCCTTGTGTTTTGCTAGTTTAGCTTTCATACTTCCCACATGAGGTTTAATTTAATTTACTTACTCCTTCAGTTTGCGTATTTGAAATGTTTTTGTTCCACATCAGATTTTGATTTATGCCTTTCGAAAAACATAATCTTTGTTTTACTGATTTTTAGTAATGAATTTATTTCTGTTGAAGTGATTTTATTCTAATACAACCAGAAATGACTCCTGTGCCTTTTGTTTCCAGAGGTCAGGTGTTTTTTGTTGTTGTTGTTTTTTGGTGGATTTACAGTTTAATTTTACAGAGAGAATATTTTTACTTTATAGATGTTTCACATACGAGTCTGAGGCCATTTTATCAGTGAAGTCTCTTACTGTGCTGCCTTATGTGGCTGCATCTAATATAAACTGTACTTTCCTCCTTTCGTTGGTCCTGCAGTACAGACGCTGGGGATGTACTGGACTCTACAGTCCCTCCAACTGAGACTATTGCTCCTGACACATCAATTGCAGATAACTGTGAAGAAAAGCTGCCTTCAGACGAGGAGAAGATTGTTATTCCATTGGAGAAGGATGAAGAAGAGCTGATCAGCCCTACAATCACTCTCCTGGAAAAGGAGGAGGAGCTGGAAGATGACGAAGACTTTAAAGATCAGATGTGGCATAAAGTCCACTTAGAGTATTGCTCTCCATGTTGTTCCTCTTGTTCATGTGTGGCTTCATTTCAGGAGTTTGTCCAGCAGCAATGTTCAGCTTCTCTGTCCAGAAAGAGGAGTTGCCAAACGATGGACGTAGTTCAGAAAACTCCCACAATCCTGACCCCCTCCTGGCCCCTGCCTCCCACCACCTCCCCCGAGCCTCACCCGCATGATGCTGAGGCAGATGAGAAAGAGCCGCCATCAGAGCAGCAGCCAGATAGAGACGCAATGGATGCAGAAGCAGCTCCGCCCTCAGGGAACACAGAGGGATCTGTGTCTGAGCCCAATGTTCTGGAGCCCAGTCAGACCCCACACCTCCCCAAACCCACCCACACCGAGTCATCTTCTGCCAAACCCACCCCAGTCGTAGAAACACAAGAATTGTCCTCTGAGGAAGCAATGCCAGAGTCGGAGACAGAAACGAGCCCGGATGAGGAGAAGCTCCTGGAGGTTTCCTTCTCTCTCAGTGCCTCTGAGGAGGTGAAGCCCAGCATCAGCATCTCAGCTGCGCCGACTGAGGAAAAGCCCACCATTGATCCCTCACAGGCTGAAGCCAATGCTTCTATCCCGACCCTGGATAAGGTCGACCAGGCTCCCGTTTTTTCATCTCCATCTTCCAAGAATCAGCTGGAGCCACCTGCTGGGCCTGAAGGTGTCCCGACCTCGTCTGAGGTTCCTCCCACAGCTACAGACGCACCCACAGAGCCCGGGCCTGCTGGTACCGCCACAGAGACCAAACCAGAGGGTCTCACAGAGGAATTCCCCGTCCCAGGGGGCAGCGATCAGATGTTCCGTCCTTCTCTTCCAACCAACGCTTCTCCTACCTCAACGTCTCTTTTAGACATTTATGCAGAACCCTTTAATGGTACCGAGCAGAATGGAAACCAGGTGCATGGTTCCAGCCAGAAGGAGTCGGTGTTCATGAGGCTGAACAACCGAATCAAGGCACTGGAGGTGAACATGTCTCTCAGCGGCCGATACTTGGAGCAGCTTAGCCAGAGGTAACTCTCCTGCAGGTCGTTCTGCTTATTTAAACTCTTAAAAATAGAGGGAGTTTAAAACTTTAGGTTTTTTATGTTCTAGGTACAGAAAGCAGATGGAGGAGATGCAGAGAGCTTTTAACAAAACAATCATCAAACTCCAGAACACTTCCAGAATAGCAGAGGAGCAGGTAAGCAAAGACCAGCCGCCTTTCAGAGACAGTCTGGGCTTTTTTGTCCCACTGAGGCTCCTGTTTTCCATGTTAAACGCATTAAAGCCCATTCAAAATGCAGACGTGTTTCTTCTCCTCCATTTCTTTTCAGCTCTTGGTTCCTCAGGGCTCCTTTTTTGGAGCCTCTTCTTTTCCATTTTTCCTTTTGCTCCATTTTTAGAACCCATTTCTCCCCCTTGCACCGCACACGGCGTTCAGGTTGACGTTCCCCTCAAACCACACAGCATCCATTCACTAAACAGTCTAGACCTTTCTAGACCTTCCTTTTCTTTTACAACTTTGTTAACATTCATATTTCAGTATCAGTATATAAAAGTATCATTTTATCCAATAACAGTGATATAACATGTTAACACATTTCCAGTTTTTCTGTGCTCTTAAGGCGTTTTTTTCACTGCCTGACGTTTGAGATGCAGGTGATTTGAGCTGAAAAAAGAGCAACTGTGCTCTGCAGCTGTAGGTTGTGCTGCTCAGCTGCTAGCCTAGGTTTTAGCAACAAATCGAGAGCTCGTGATAACATGGTCAGACCGTGTAGAAAAGCATGTTGCTCTTAAAGCAGCAATAGAAGAGATAAGTGTAGCCTTTAAATAAGAGAAGACGGGAAGCTTGTCACCGCCAAGCTGTGACATCCAGTGATATCAGGGGATGTGTGAATTGAATAGTTTTATTTTGATTGAGCTGCTGCTATGATAAAGGTTTGGTTCGAATGTTACCAGTGTTACCAGGTTTGGTGCGCATTGCATTCACTGCATATAAAAAAAAAAAGAAATCTCGTAATTACAAAATCAAGATCTCGTCAAATATCGTCAGTCTCCTCGTTAGCGACGCTACCTGTATGCTACCTTAACGACGACAGCAACTCAGTCATGCATCTCAAAAAAAAATAAACTCGACTTTTCTCAACAAACAGAACACCATAACACTATCGTACGACTGAGGGGAAAAGGGGAGAAATCTTTACAGGATGAGTTAGAAAAATTGTTAAATGTGCGTTTCATCTTTTAGTAGATCCAAACTTTCTTGGCAGTTCTTTTTTTTTAAATTTATGTTTTCTATTGTTTATATAAAAACTATATCCTGATATAAGTTTCCAACCTTAGGCTGCTTGCTTCAGTTATCGGTGCTTTCATGGGGTTCATCTCTGCTGCTGTAGGTCTAAACGATCCTCTGTTGTTTATAGTTTGCTTAGAATATTTTTCTTTTGATTGGTTTTAAAAGCATGACTGAATCTTTTCAGTCCTGTCATTTTCTCTGCCTCACTGCTGGATTTATAAATAAAAAAAAACAAACATTTATCAGCTGGTTTCCTCCCTAAAATCCAAACGGTTTTCAGATTTTCTACATCAATAAACACATAATGTGCCAAAACAATTCCAACCAATCAGTGCCTGTCTTAGCATTTTGAATAATAATCTAATATAACAGTGTTCCATGTTATTTAATTTGATGTACGCTCTGGTTTTCAGGACCTGCGTCAGACTGAATCCATTCACATGCTGCAGGGTCAGCTGGAGAACGTGACTCAGCTGGTTCTCAACCTGTCTGTCCAAGTCAGCCAGCTGCAGATTGAGGTAGAGCCAACACCCCCGACACAAAGCCCTCATCTCCTATCAGTCAACTTTCAAAACAAAGTATTGATTATTTGCCAGTTTATGTTGTAGACTTGAACTGCAAGCAGCTTTTGCCTAAACCTGCATCTTCGACTGATTTTCTAAACCTCTAATCGATGTTGTTTTCCAGGTCTCTGACAGGCAGAGTTACCTGCTGCTCTCTCTCGTGTTGTGCTTGTGTCTCGGCGCGTTGCTTTGCGTCAACCACTTCCGCATCGCCGTTCCTCCGACCACAGATCCAGAGCCACCCGATACCAAGAGCCCTTCCTGCTGCAATCCTGAAAGGTACAAATAGAAAAAGAAAAAAAAACTGCACTGGGTGTGAATAAGTGCTGGAATTAGGCTGATGGTGCTCGGACTCATTCATCCAACCTCTTTAAGTTAGATTGGATCAGTCAAAACACAAACCTAATCTCAACAGAGGTCTGTTGAAAAGATGTGTGTATATAAAACCAAAGGATGTCCACAGATCCTCTCCTCCATCCCGTCTGACTCACCCTGAGCTACTGCTACAGATTTCACTCTCTAGCGCAACGTTCTACTTTAAAACTTTGTTTTTTTTCCCTCTTACTTGATCTATTGAACAAATGAAATACATTCCTGTTTGTGGTTGTAACAAGACAAACGGTGAATATTTTTTTAGGTTCTGAATATTTGAGGCACTGCAGTTGTGAGGCTGTTCTAGTCTTGGTGACTAACTAGAGGCTGATGTTTTTTTGGTGATACCTTTTGTTTGTTTTGAATGTACCTGCATATGTTCACAGATTCATCAGCTCTGCCTTAAGATCATAATTATATTCATTGCTTCTCCCTCCATCTATTGTCCATTGTTAAGGTTTCGTTTGATTTGTTAATATTTTTCGGTTTAGAATGAGATTTGTGTAAAATTTCTTACCACTGTGTAGTTTTTACAAAGTAAGATAAAAGAAAAAAAAAAGCTTCATCGGCTTAAAACAAATTATTGTCAGCATATATCAGGAAGATGGATGTCAGAATAATCTGTATGGGCATCAGCCTCAAAAAGCATCTATAGGTCCATCTCTAATTCCAACACAGGTTTGATCTAAACCATTTAATTGCTGCTCTTTCCCTATTTAGCTCAGTCCTTCTTCTCATTACCCCAAAAGCTGCATTTTTGTATTTGTCTCATCATTTTCTGTGATCTATAGGATACTAGTTTCTACAATGCAAAAAATAATTTTAAAATAAGTGAAAACATCTTAAAATATATGTATTTTTCTTAAATTTGAGCAGGTAAATAATATGATCTGCCCATAGATATAGATTTATATGATATCGACATTATTTCAACACATCTTATTCTATTGACAAATTGTCTGATTTTTTTTTCCTGCTCAAATCAAGGGAAAATACTTTTTTTTTAAAGAAAAATGTGACTTGGATTTTAATTGCTGCATTGTAGAAAAATGTTAACTTCTTATTTATATATGAAGGTTGGAGAAAGAAGGTTGGAAAGAAGTTGTCAGATTTGTAGGGTAGTAACTCCGCTGCTCCTCCAAAGTCCAGTGTTGGTGGACCTCTTTGCCTAATTAGGTTTCCATATTTGATATGGATGATTATCAGACGGTACCGTGGTTAATGAGACGTTCGAAGCTCCAGATGTTTTATGAGTTAATCCACACCTCTCCTCGGACTTTATTGGGTCACTTTTAAAGATGGTTGGATTTTATTCAGTCTTGTTAGAAAACAAATTTTCAGGTTTTTATTTCTAAAACTGTTTAACACACTTTATTATTTTTTTTCCACTTCGTTGATCCGTCCCATAAAATCCCAGCAAAATGTAATTGCTGTCTGATTGGAAAGTGATGCAATGCCAAAAGGTTGAAAGGGTGTAGCTGTTTTTTAAAGCTCTGTACAGTCGTCACACGGCGATGACTGACACTGGTTAATAAACCATGACTGTATCGTCTTAACAGGCAGTTTTCTTCCTGTGATGAGACGGGCTTGAAAAGGAGGGCATCTTATCCTCTCATAAACTCGGAGGCCTTTCAGCTGCCCACAACTGCAGGTGAGGTTATGTTGCATCAGGATACCAGCAGAATATAACAGCAGCAAAAACTGAGCTCTATCATTTTCTTTTAAAGGTCCAGAAACGCTGCATACTGAGAAGAACCACAGCCTTTGTCCAGCAAATAGAAAGGTTTGTAAAACTGATCCATTGTCAAAGGTTGTTAACCACATTATGAAGCACAAAGATGATTCTTCTGCTTCCCTTTCGCTTTTCCTTCCACAACCTTCTGCCAAACAGAGGAGACGTCGCAGGCTGAAGCCTCCGGACCAGGTGGAGACGCTGAAACCCTGCTTTCATTCTGCTCCTGAACTATGTAATGGAGGCGTTGGACCCAACAATAGACCCGCCCCCTCAAACGCGGCACCTCTAGTAAAACAGTTACTCCAACCTACGTTTAGAGACTCGCCGTCAGAGGGAAGCTCTGAAGGATCCTGTCATTCTGACGACCCCTTTTTCTGTGGCATCACAGCGGCCTGCTCCAGAATGTGCGACGGATTTCCTCCAATTAAAAGCCGAGCCGCAAGACGCAGGCGTCTGAAGCCCAGCTGCGCTGTGGTGGACTTGCTTCATGTTCCTCGGAGGAACAAGAGTGATCCGGTTACTTTACAGGACATCATGAGCCGAAAAACAGAACACAACTCTGGTCCTTTGGTTCCAATCCCAGGTCCTGTCTGACTCCATAAGAGATGAAAGCTTCACCTTCTTTTAAACCTGAACTCTTAAAGTGGTTTAGTTTCAGTCGGCAGCTCCCACTTTCATCAGAGAATCGATTCAACCTTTCAGAGAAGATGATGTTCTGTTCATGTCCTCTGTTCAAGTTTCTATTTAAATACTCCTCCCAGATCTGCATTAAATCATTTCTTCTTTTATGAAAATGGTATTACTACTTAACCTGAAGAGGTTCTACTTCTTTATAACAACTTTGCACTTTTCATAGCGGGGGAAAAAAAAGAAAATCTTTTAAGCACTTTAAAAATGACCTCATCCTGACTTTGAAACAACTTTGATTTGTTTTCTCTGCAGAACAATCTTCGCTCAGCAGGTAATGTGGTTTAACTAAGACTTCTGGGCCTTTATTAAAGCACTTAAGGATTTATTTTCCCACATACATCAGTGATGCAACATGTTGCTTAAATGGTTTTCAAAAGCATGAATTTGTTGCACAAGTTAAAGTGGATTTTCTCTCAAGTCAAAATGATAAATACAGACTCGGATATTCACATACGCACAAAATATAAAGTGTCACCTCCAGAACATGGTTTATGTGATCCTAGATGGATACTTATCAGAAATGGCCGAGAAGCCTGATGTTACTTTTATATTCAAAACCTGTGATGCATAACAGACCCTCATCATAATGCAACCACCACCATGCTTACAGGTTAGGGCATCGCTCTTAGGTTTTGCAGCCTCACCTTGACTCCTCCAAACAATGGGCCTCATGCATGAACCGTTTGTATGAACAACTTTGTTCTTAAATAATTTGTAAGAGTAATTTAGGATAACATTTTGCATTCATCATTTTTCTCCTGTTTCTCATCTTTTCTCCAGAGTTGAATTAGTGTTAGAGTTGAAATGAATGCCTACATTTGTTGTTACTTTTATCAATCATCCATTTTATTAGGTTATATCATTATATATTGGGCAACGCCACTATTATAAATGACATTTTTATTTGCTGATGATAGAATCGTTAGCTGGCATGTCTGTATCCAGACAACACTGGTTTCATGTGTTGTCATTTCCTCAAAAGACAGAACAGTCAGAGATCAAGCTACTAATGAAATAACATCTGGAACAGAAACTAGTTGGAAAAGTTCAGCAAACCTCCTCTAACAGTAAGACGCATTCATTTCACTCCATGGCAGCTCCTGGGCTTTGCTACCTAAAATGTGGAATGTTTGAGTCCGACTTCATCAAATCAAGAGTTTTGCAGTTTAAATTGAATGTTTATTAATAAGATGGAGAGAGGGATGAAGCGATCACAGTGGTGGTCTGGAAATCTACAGTACAGGTGTTTGTGTATTAAAGGAGATTTTGCAGAGTGTTGTGTTGGTTGAACTCATATTACACATTTACATCAGATCTTGCAGTGCTTTTCATTGACTGTTTTTGGATCATTTATTTTCCACTGCTTGGCTTTTCTACCGGTCCTTTTATTCTGCACAGCTCTCAGTCAGCAGAACATTAATCTCCAAACCAGTAGAGATTTTATTCTGGTCTTTGATGCCATTTCTATGAATGAACACCTTCTGACAGCATGAGAATTCACCTTATATGGGATTAATGGGGCAGTAACTACGCAGCTTTACGTTTATTTTCTTTTTAAGTTATTTTTTTAAGCTCAAGTGGCCTTCATTTTTACGTTACTTTTTTGAAAGTAGGCAAGAAGTAGATATGGGGCAAAGGTGGCTGAGAATCAAACCAGCGAGCGTCGAGGACTGAAGCCTCCCCACTTAAACCACTACACCAACGCCGAGGTTTACATTTCTCCGTACATTAACAAGACTCATTTATTGAAGTTAAGATGACCTTTACTATTAAATCTGAAGTGTTGCGTTTGTAACAGACCACGGTTGGAGAAAAAGTAAGAGAAATTTATAACTACAATATGAAAATATTGTTGCACGAGGCAAGTGTTCTTGCTTTTGGGGTCAGACAGCTCAATCTTTTTCTCTGCTCATAATCTGTCCTGAAAACATTGTTTCACACATTGTCATTCTCTGATAACAAACGCTCACTGGTTACTGTATAGCCAGCTTTACAAGAAATAACTCTGACCCCATCCTGGCCTACCTTGTAAATTTGATCTAGAGACACCTCTGAGAGCTAAAACTATGCAGCCACACACATATACATATATATATATATACATATATACATATACATATATACATATACATATATACAGGGTGCGATTTGCCGGGGGGGATGGG
>JAUZNJ010040600.1:0-10311 GCA_034780135.1 Jordanella pulchra | reverse complement strand
CCTCTCTCATCTTTTTAAGTGGGAGAACTTGCACAATTGGTGACTGACTAAATACTTATTTTCCCCACTGTATATACGTTTAATGTTAGCATATGCTAATCAGAGGGGAAGTTTTTCTGCAAGAAAACGACTTGATGCAATCTCTTGGGCTTTCTAAGATAGAAAACTTGTTTAGTTTTCAATTTGAATAATGAGCTGAACTTAACTGCGTTCATTGACACCTGGAACCAAACAAGTTTTTATATAATCGTTCAGAAATTTGTCTGTATGACTGGATCGACTTAACTTCTTTATAAAGGGTATTGAGAAGATATTTGAGGTGAAATGACATTAAATAGGTAAAATGAACTGAATTAAACACTTTAGTAGTTGAGCTTGAAATAGCTCTACAGTTTTATAATCAAAGTCGAAAAGAAATAGAATTGCATTGAGTTACGACTTAATGAAAATACACTGATTTGATTAACAGTAAAATATTGCTTACCAAAAGCAGCTCAATGGCTCCCAGGATGTACATAGCTCCAGCATAGGTGGTTCCCAGGTAGAAACAGATCCCAACTGCTCCACCGAACTCAGGGCCCAGTGAACGGGAAATCATGTAGTAGGAGCCCCCAGCTAAGTTCAGACATAAGATAAACAGTAGCATGTATACAGTATATTAGAACTGAGTTACAGTTACAATTACATATTATTTATTCCATTTATAATAACATCAATCGATTAATATGTATTTAAAGTTGCCATTAGGTTTAAAATATTTGATGATCTATTTAAAAAACACAATTAAGTGATCAATCTTCAACTTTGGGGTGGGATAAAACTTCTATTCTATTCTATTCTATTCTATTTTTTTAATGAAAGGTGGTTAATGTTCTTGATAAATGACCATCAGTTCACAACAAATGAACAGAAAAACAATCTTTATTGTTCACTTTTACATAAATATATTAATAATAATAACTATTGAAATGGCAGACAACACTAGTGTAGTTATATAACTGTCTCCTTACTTCGTTAATATAACTTGCTGTTGCATGTTAACACAGTGCCTTTGTATTTCTGAGGAACAATGTGCCAATTAATTAATTGTATATAAATGAATAGACCCTAATCAGCACTTCCCTGCAACATAAAGGCTGTCACCCATTATAAGCCAGACACTTATAATGGGTGTAGAGATCCAAGCTCCTTCCCAAGCCTCTAATTTGCTGTGACCCCTGGTGGAATAAGATGTGGACTATTATTACTATGTAGCTCCACATTACAGACTACATGCATACAGCGATGTATCGCCACATAAAAGGGGAGATTTGGGTTTTACTGCCAGGAATTTGGCTGATACTTTATTTTGTGTAAATAATGTGAAACAGGAAAGTTAAAGAGCACAAGATCACAGACTAAAGCTCCTAATGTTTCTGAATATATCAAGCTGTGCAGGGAGGAATGTGCCAAAAGCAATCCGTGAAAAGGGAAAATTTAGAAGCGGGCAGCATCAAACAGCGATGACAGTGTGGCGCCGGCGTCTGCTCACCCACCTGGCACTACTCCATTGGTTGCGATGGCACTCATAGAGATGGCGGTCAGCATAGTCTTTGGGAAGAGAAATGAACACATCAGATCTTTAACAGAATCATCTTATTAAAATGATGTAAAATGACTTTTTAAAAATCTCATAATTTTATTTTTTATAAAAAAATCATGTATACCATGAATTCCTGTAAAAATGTAATTACCTGTAAATAAAATTAGTTTATTCCTGCAGTAACATCACATCACTCTAAAACATTTATAGAAATTCAAGATTTTTTTCCATGTTAAAAACACCAGAATGAGAAACAATAGTTTCAGAAAATAAAAATTGCTGTTGTATCCAAGATCTCTATAACTTAACGAATTACCTAACTATGAAGAGAAAAAACAACTAATATGCAATGGTTAGGTACATATGGAAGCTAAAAAGATTTAAAGGTACAAATCAGAGGTCAGAGAAAAACATTGTAGAGGCAAAGAGAAAAATAGAAATGCTTAGCAACCAGGACAAGCAAGGAACAGGGGCACAAAGTTGCAACAGGGCAGAGTGACCTGGAGCTAGACCTCACAGCTTTTATATATATTTAAAGTATAAAGAATTAATAAGTATAAAGAATGATTATGTTATGGCTCTGAAAATTAATATACATAGTTTAATCCACAATTTGCTCCGCAATCTCTGCTCTTTATGATTTTTTTTACCATGGTACCATGTTGCCAGTTAAGACTTCATGTTGGTTAAACAAGTCAAGAAATCACTTCAAGTAAATAGACACCTTGCATGTATGAGCAACAGTGTTCAGAGTTGAATCCTAAAACCAAAAAGGCCATGAAGACAACTGCTAATAAAAAGTGGCAGCAGTGTTTTTTGTGCAGGTATGAAGATAGGAAATGACAAACCTTAACTCTGACATCCATCCCAGCTCACAGGTGTGCCATATCAAGATGCTGATTAGACACCATGATTAGTGCGCAGATGTACCTTAGACCGCCCACAATAAAAGGCCACTCTGAAAGATGCAGTTTTATCACACAGCACGATGCCACAAATGTCACAAGATTGGAGAGAGCGTGCAATTGGCATGCTGACAATAGGAATGTCAACCAGGGCTTGTGCTTGTGTATTGAATGTTCATTTCTCTACCATAAGCAGGCTTCAAATGCATTTCAGAGAATTTGGAAGTACATCCAATCAGCCTTAGAACCGCAGACCACATGTAACCACATCAAGCATCTAGCATGTTCACCTAAAGGATTGTGTGAGACCAGCCACTCAGACAGCACTGAAACTATCGGTTTACATAACCAAAGAATTTCTGCACAAACTGTCAGAAACAATCTCAGGGAAGCTCATCGCCTTCATCGGGTTCTTGACCTGAATCCTGTTTTTCGTCGTTCCCGTTCACATTCGCTGGTGTCTGACACGTTGGACAGGTGTTCTCTTCATGGATGAATCTGAGTTTACACTGTTCAGGGCAGATGTCAGACATCGTGTGTGGCATCTTGTGGGTAAGTGGTTTTCTGATGTCAAAGTTGTGGATAGAGTGGTCCATGGTGGCGGTGGGATTATGGTACGGGCATGCGTCTATTATGGATGAAGAATGCTGGTGCATTTTATTGATGGAATTTTGAATGCACTGAGATACCAAGAATATCACCTCATGGTGCTGCAGGATAACACACAGCCGCATGTGCAAGGATCTGTACACTCCTCTTGGAAGCTGAAAACATCCCAGTTCTCACCAGACATGTCGCCCACTGAGCATGTTTGGGATGCTCTGGATTGGCATGTACCAGTTCCTGCCAATATCCAACAACTCTGCACAGCCATTGAAGAGAAGTGAACCAACATTCCAACCTGACCAACTCTATGTGGAGGAGATATGTTGCACTGCGTGAGGCAAATGGTGGTCACACCAGATACTGACTGGAGTCCCCATACCCCCCTCCCACCCACCCAATAAAACAAAACTGTACCTTTCAGAGTGGCCTTTTATTGTGGGAAGTCTAAGGCACATCGATGCACTAATCATGGTGTCTAATCAACATCTTGATATGGCAAATGTGTAAGCTGGGATGGATTATCTCAGCAAAAGGGAAGTGCTTACCATCACAAATTTAGACTGGTTTATGAACAATATTTGAGGTAAAAAATAGGAGCAAAACCAAAAGTGTTGCGTTTATTTTTTGTTGAGTGTATTATTCTGCTAATTTTGAAAATACAAAGTTTTGCATTTGCAGCATATTAATAAAATAAGAAATAGAATTTAAATTGCACGTGAATACATTTGTTTCCGTGATAACTGAAAACAACATAAGATTCTACACATGTAAACATGGTGCTCTATTGGGTGCCACATCAGGTCTTCTTCTTTTTACAAGGCAGTAAGATCCAGCTGCAGATCACTCGACTGATGTGATGCAAAGGAAGTGTTTCTGTTGTAGTTTGGCAAAATATAAGAATTTTAAGAGGACTTCATTATTGGAGGTTTAAATGATGACCTCTGGTGTACATCCATGAGGGGAAACTGAAATTTTAAAGCTATGCTAAAGTTCAGGCTTCCAGCTGGTTGACTGCATATATAATACAACTATAGGGCCTGTCAAGAGCACTACGTGCACAAACAAAAACCAATCATCATTCTACTGTTAAGTCTGGTACTGAGCAGAAGAAAAACACTATCAGAAATGTAAGAGCACGCTTCAGTGGAGCTGCCTGTAACACTGATAGCTGGCCCTGGCTGCCCTGCAGAGGATGGGAGGAGGAGATGCGTGAAGTGAGAAGAAAAATAGGCAATGAAAATCAAAAAGAAAAGGACAAAACGAAAATGTGTGTGAGTGACAGAGACAGAGAGAAAGAAATGGGTTTGACAGTACAAGCACCATCATTTGGAAAGAAAGAAAGAAAGAAAGAAAGAAAGAAAGAAAGAAAGAAAGAAAGAAAGAAAGAAAGAAAGAAAGAAAGAAAGAATATTTTTTATTTCAACAGCTCATTTATTTTTCAAGGAATATTTATTATAACATCAAAATTTTCAGATAACCACAGACTTAAACATGAATTGCTCATCAACTACAGAACACATAATATAGTTAAAACTCCAGTGGGAGAAAAACTCAGAATATTCATCATTGAATAAATAGAAACCCAGCTTTTACTCCTTTTTTTAAACCATACAAGTGAACATGGTGTCAACTTTTTCCCCGGGGACCATTTTCATCTTATTTCTATTTGTATCGAAAATGTTGCCTGTTCTATTATGGAATTTATTAATCTCCACTCATTCCCTTCTTTTTTAGTGTAGCCTGCACCAAAAATAAAAGAAAGAAAGAACTTTCGACATAAGGACAGATTAAGGACAAATAATGTTTTGGCTTCAGAAAAAGTATTTCAGTATCTGAAAAAATAAAGTATGCACTCTATTTGAAAAAAGTGGTATTCAATAAGGCCTAACCTTGCTAAATAATGATGAGTTTTAGGAGTGTTTATTTATTTTATCTATTTCAAGAAAGATTTTTTCACATGTTTTATTTCTTCATGCTTTATATCTTTAAGAGGAAATCAGATTATTTTGTCTTTTTCCTTAGATTTTAGTTAAAAATTCAGATTGATTCCGTTTAATTTACCCGACATGTTTACTACAAAACGTTTCCCACTATTTACACAACATTATCTAAAGAACATAAGATCAGATTCTAGTGGCTAACAGCCACAGAATGCAGAATTACCCAAATTATGTCCGACTTACATTACATCCTCTGTGAATACTAATGGTTAGGTGCCACCCGAGGGCCTGTAGCACTGATGAATTGGACTCAGAAGTGAGTGAGGTTCTGAATTTCTGTCTAATCTGGCCATAATGAGACCACAAGCTCTTCTTCTAGCCCAGCAGATAAGACAGTAATTGTTTAAGTGTTTTATCTGATGTGGGATGCAGCCACTCAGAGGTAGCCAGATGCATACCCAATCACTGAATCATTGTGCAACTGTACAGAAAACTAAGCAATTGAATTGTATAATTTATGCTACTGCTACAGTATACAAAGATAAATCTGTAGTGCAATGGGCATGCTGCACACTAAATTCTTCTTAGCCATGACAGAGTAACTGGCAATACATCAAGTGAAATTATGTAACACGAGATTAAAACTCGTGTAATAAGAAAACTACCTCCACTTCACTGCTCTCCTCTTCACACAACAAACATAGCTCTAGGTTGTACTGGCATTAAAATAGAGTCTGTAGAGGATTTTCTTTGTAAATTAATTGGATGGTGGAGATGCTGGGATCAACAAAGAAAATGATATAAGATGTTTTTACTTTGCCTGTTGGGATTTACTGATGTCAGCGTATTCTGCAGCCATGGAAAGTGGTGCTTGTTCTAGATACACCTTTGAGGTGAAATCGTTACTACTTGTTCTCTTTGCAGTATAGGTTTTGGTTCTAAACCTATGCTTTTTTTAATCATACTTGCAGAATAAACATCATATATACAATATGACCCTTATGATCAATACCAGATTAATTCTATAAGTTTGTCCCTATTGTTATTTTTGCTACGACCAGCAGGTGATAAACCTTCCCACTTAATTGTTTTGAGGCAATGTAACTAAATATAACAGCAAATGAAATCCAACAAGGTTTTCATATTCTATTTGTGCACTAAAGTTAAAGTGTTGATAACATGATATTAATGGCACCTGCATTAAATATTTTTTTATCAAAAAAACTCTGCTATTCAGAGGACTGTAGTGCTGCTAAGTGACTGAGGGAAAAACAAGAGTGACATAGGCAGGAGAATGTCTGAGAGTTGAGACAGTGGCTTCATTATGGACAGCTGCTATACTTTTACATTGGGTGGCAGATTTTGGCTCCTATAAGTGTCATCTTATTTAAGTTTAAGTTTAAGGATCCTGAGCTGCTTTCAAAGTGGGTGAAGCAGGTCAAATGAGCTCGAGAGAGGTTGAAGAACTTCACAGTGTCTCTTCTATGCTTGGAACATTTTGAGGACTTTTTTGTAATAATTATTTTGTTTGATCATTGAAAGATTCACTTGGTTGTTCAGTAAAACACTAAAGTGAGCAGTTGCCAACGGCCATACCGATGGATAGATAAGAGCAATACAGTAAAACTTCCTAAGAGAATCCCCAGTGAGATTAACATTTCATGGATATTTTTAACACTCATCAGCTGGTATATTTAAATAATTTATCAATCTCTAATTTAAAATTACTTACATTTAAAGCATTTAGTTTTATTTGGTTGGTGTTATCAAGAATCAGCAGACTTCTGGTTGACAGTTACCAGGACTGGCAAAATTTATTTTCCCAATGACCAGCAGTGTGCAAACTCTGTTTGTCCCACATTTAGGTAAATCTGAAATTGGAAATTTTTTGTGCATCTATGTCCATATGTGCCTATTTCAGTTGGCCAAAACCCACGTCTCTCTGTGAAACCTGGATTGTCCCTGTGGACACACTTGAACCTACAGGCACTCTGGTCGGTCAGTGAGCCAGCAGAGAACATCAGATTATGCTGCCGTACCATCTGTCTCATCCACATGAGGTACACTTCCACAAAACCCACTTATCATAGAAAAAGTGTTTTTTTTTATTTCAAATATGGTCTAAATGATAGAAGATGCCACTTAATTATGAGTCAACATGAAGAGGGATGAGCCAAAACAATGTTTTAAGGGATTCTGAATTTTTAAAAAAGGAAGATGGCTTTTTTAGCTCCTCAACTGTGACTTCAAAGAACATCTTTAGTCTGTTCTGTCCCTGAGCTACAGAAAAACTTGGCCTTTTGCTGATCTTAAAGCTCAACAGAAATTAGCTGAGACAGGAGTAGGTTCTCTTGCATTTTTAGAATGTTTCATCGCTCAAATATTTATTATCTTACTCAACAAGAAATGTATCAATAAAGTGGTATATTTATATGACCACAGTAACAGCATTTTACCATTGGATTTCTTCCGTTTCCACTTTCCTACTATCAATGGATTAAATGTTAAATTAACTTCAGCTTCAGGCCATCAAACAACCAGGATCCATCCCTTATTTAAGGTATGCTTTTATCTGAGCAGTCCGTGAAACATTTCCCAAAAGTCTTGGGGACCTTTAAGATTTTTTGTGGGGGAAATTTACAAATACCTTTACATTTGTTTTGGCCACTAACTCTTAACATGGATGCTGTTTTAATTGGATTTCTCTTGGAGTTTCAAAAGTTTATAAACATATAACTTGCTTGCGTGATATGAAATACATAATACAGACCTAATGACTCTCCTTTACTCTATACCAAATATCAGTATGCTCTTCATCACTGGAAGTCTTAGTGGATGGTTTAAAGAAAAAGGCAAGAGTGTGAAATGAAGCAGATGCAGAGGATTATCACTTTTAGACTAATGTGCTGGATACAAACAGATTTTGTGAAGAGAAAACGATGCTGACAACTCAGACAGTGCAGGAGCGAAATGAATTTCAGGTGGAAACAAAGAAAGGAGAGACACATAGGTGAACATAGAACTGAAGTGCAGAAGGAAAATGATGAGAAAAAAAAGAATAAAGACCAAAGAAAAACTGAGTAAGAGAATGGAGTGAAAACTAAAATAAGCATCCTTAACATTTTTAAATGACTCATAGCAGGAGGGTGGAGACCTTTCCCCTCTCAGCATTTGGATTAATGACCTGGGAGTAATGAGAAATGCTAACCAACTGTTGGGTTTACAGCCAGAATATAAAACATTACTTTATCTTCTTGACAAGCCTTGAATTCAATATACCGGATAAAAACACTCAGCAGATTTTGAATACAGTGGTTTGCAGAATGCTGTACTATGTTGACTTTTGCATATAATTTCATGTTTAACAGTGTCAGAGCAGTTCCGCATGGAGGCACACTTTTCATTCAGTAAAGATTTCCTGGAAAAAAGTGTTGTGCCTCATTAATAATCTGTCAAAAGGCTGCTTGACAGCAGAAATTAGGACGCGTATGTGTTCAGTAACAGATATGTGCAGCTGTGACTGAGCAGCTAATGAAAAGCATGCTGTCAGTAATATCCCGTCACTGAATAAAGCATGGAGTCTTACTGCATCCATGATTCCTTTACACAAGTCCTGTGGCTTTTAATCAGGTGGGAATCGCTGCACACACATGTATCCCTTCATCATGTAGCTGGCAACCCCTGGAGGTCTTGGTGGTTATGTGTTATGTAATAAGCTCAGGAGAGGGGTGGGGGGTGGGGTGGGAGGGGGGGGTGCGCTTCTCATGCACTGTTCACACTGTTCAGGCTTATCGCCCCGGGGCTCTGCTCTGAGCTTAGTGTGACTGATAAGAGCTGTGTGTGTGCATGAGACTGAAAATGGAGGAAGAGTAAGTATTTGAGGCTTTAATCAGGCAATCGTGTACACAAAGGGACTCTATGATGTTAAAGTGTGAGGATAGAGAATGAAGTATGTTTGCTGGCTTCTTGTCAGTCTGAGGTTTAACCAGCTTTTCACACTGTTCAATATTGTCTTTCTTTTGAGCTTCATACTTTCCTTTTGGAGAAATGAGATTATTCCAATGTTATGCACAAGAATGGGCTAAAGTTGCTTTCGCTTACATAGGTCATTTGTTTTAGATAATATCCATCCACCAAGTGCTTATTGCAGAATTCTATCTGACAAAGGTGTGCGATTCCTATTCGTTAGCTTTAAGCAAAGGAATAAATGTCAGTGTCCAGGATTTTTGTGTTTTTCTTTTGTGTTTTTTCTTGTTCTGCCTCTAAATGGAGCCTTCCGGCTGTGTTTGGAGTGGTTCTTGTACGGCTGTTTCTGGTCATTAGTGGGGTTTATATGTTGCTGACTGTCGGTTCTTTGACGCCTGAGTGTGTGCCTTCCATGGTATTCAATGCCCTCCAGCGTAAGACCTAGAACTCTATGTGTCAAAGAAGTATTTTTTAGTCTCTGTTTTCTTCTATCCCTTAAGGTAAGGTGCTTGATCCTTCCAAGGAGCCCTGAGGGATTTCTGTTGAAGTCCTCCTCAGTTCTTGTTCAATGCTTCTTCGACACCGTGGATTGTTACCCACTGGTTGCCGCTCCCAGAAATCATTTCTTCCTGCAAAAAACCAAGTTCTCTGCCGGCAGTCACAAGCATCTAGAAACCCCTTCAGGTATGGTCAGCCTGCTCGCCCTCCAACACAATTCAGCTCCATCTACACCCTCTCGGCCACTGATCTGAAGTTCTGGAGATTGAGGATCCTCTGTCGATGTTTCAGAATTTCAGTCTATTGCTGCCTGCAACCAGTTTTCCAGCTTCTTTTCAGAGAAAATTAAAAAATTCAGAGCATTAATCTGCACATCCACTATAAAGTCAGTACCAACGCTGTGCCCAAACAAAACAAATACAGGGAAAAAGACCCAATTTCAACTACTTAATTACAAAGCCATAGACCAAATTATAAGTCAACTAAGCTCCAGCTCCTGCTGTCTGGATGTCCTACCCGCACATTTCTATAAGAAAGTCCTGCCTGTCGTTGCTACTGATCTAATCCAAATATTAAACTTGTCGCTTTCATCAGGCGTTTTCCCCCAGGCTTTGAAAACGGCAGTAATCAAACCACTGATAAAAAAGAACAATCTGGACCAATCACTACTGGGGAATTACAGGCCAATCTCCAACCTCCCATTCATCAGCAAAGTTATTGAAAAAGTTGTGTGTAAGCAGTTAAATAGCTTCCTAACAATAACCAACTGCTTTGACTCCTTCCAGTCTGGTTTCCGGTCTCACCACAGCACAGA
>JAUZNJ010040599.1:0-10312 GCA_034780135.1 Jordanella pulchra | reverse complement strand
AGATGATTTAGGCAAAAAAATCATTTTTGAAAAAAAATGACTTAGGCAATTATTTTAAGAAGGTGACGAAATGTAAGTTTAATGAACAATTTGACTTCATTTGGTTAAAGAAAATAAAACCGAGCTTGTCAAAGTCTTTGTGTCAGACACCACTGATCCAAACAGCAGCATTTGTCACTGAAACTAGTCTACTCTGTGTCCTTCTTGCACTCTTAACTCTTGATTTCAGGTTGAAACAAGCCATTGAACCAATGGAGGCCACAAAGAGATTGCTTAGATTTAAGTATTGCATTTAAAGGAATTAGTTGCTGCCTACTGACCCGACAAGCTATAGCTGGGAGTGTGGAGGCATTGATTGCAAGTGGCCGTGTGGCTCCTGACTTACAGTCTGATTAACTTTTACTCGGCCCTATGCATCAGGCTATCGAAATAAGCCTGGTGTCATTCAGATGTACCAAGCAGAACTTTGCTGCTTTCAGTGCAACAGAAAACAACATAGTTTTGAAAGGAAGATGTTACAGTAGTTATATTTTTAAATTCTAGAGAATTCTTGGTATTCTCATCTCAACTTGCATGTTCTTCTTAGATTTGTTATCTACCGTAAAATCCAATGTATTTTAATAACATTTTTTTGTGACAGACCTCTGAAAGAAGCATAAAATTATGTCTTGAAATCAAATTAATACAAGGTTTTCAAACTTTTCATTAATTCAAATTTGAAAGGTTTTATGTGCATTTGCACTAAGTTATCTTTGGTTAATGCTTTGTGAAAGTTCTTGGTCTGCTAAGCTTCTGGGTTACGACTCTACCAGCTTCGCACATTTGAAGACTGTAATTTTTTACCGTTATCTGTGTAAAAACTTTCAAGTATTGCTACATATTCTCAATTGGGTTAAAGTCTGGACTTTGCTGTGTTGTTCTAATATATGAACATGCTTTTATCTAAACAACTTTGTTTTAGTACTGGCTGTAGTGGAACATGCCAGTATTCTAGTTTAAAGGTTTTAAAAACATGTAACACGTTTTCCTCTAGGGTTACCCTGTATTTAGCTCCATCCATTATCCCATTATCTCTGACCAGCTCCCCTGTTGTTCCTAAATACAGTTACAACCCATATCGTTATACTGCCACCCCCATTTGCTATCAAGGAGATTTTGTGCTCAGGGTATGCCTGGGTTTTTCCCTAAATGTAATATATTTGAATGGAGGTTAAACAGTTCCTATTTGGTCCTAGCAAAGAAACATTCATTTTCCAATTTTTTACTGTATACTGATGCAAACTTCAAATTTGTTTTTGCTTGTTTGCTTTTGAAATGCTTGCATCAGTGGCTTCTTTATTACCATTTCTACATAAAGATTTATGGATAGAAAGCTATGCTCATAAAAATGGACTGCATATTTTTATGACTTTTTATTTCAAAATCAAACTTGACAGTCATTTTCTCTCTACTTACTAAATGTGTATACAGTATGTTGGTCTAATAGTTAAATTAAAAGTCAAAAAGACATTTGCTTTTGTAACTTGATTACAAGGAAAAAAGTTCAAGAGGTGTGAATACTTTTGATGAGCACAGTAATAACCTTTTACTTCTTTCTCATTTCTCAGCAGAGATAAAGATGTCTGCATGGTGTGTGTGGAAACAGTCATAGGAATGATGTAGCCCTTTTTCTCCTCTATTATGTGTAGTTTTATCTCAGCCCTCAAGCCACCTGCCCCAAATGCCCATCCACTCTACCTCCAGAAAGTCTTCCCTTGATTGTCGCCTTTTACCCAGCCTGCCTGCATGTGTCATTACAAGTCAGTAATCTGGAGAAGGTAGCTGAAAAGTTCTCATCAGCGTCAGCCTGAGATATAGATATGGGCCAGGTAACAAATGGCCAAATGCACAGGCAGCAGAGCACACCATCAATAAAGCAATTTCTTGTGTCATAACAGCTCCGCTTTTCCTAAAGCCAACCTTTCAAAACTTTTCCCTCTGCAAATCGCTGCAGCCCCACCATTACAGTCCTGCCTTGTGAATTTAATGGATTCCGTACAAATAATATTCTGCTATAATGGAAAAGGTTGAAGTCACTGAAGACAGATGAAGTCATAAACATGTATAATTGAGAATCAAAGACCGATAAATTTTAAACTGCTATCCATTTTCTCTTTTTAGATGATGATATATGTCAGTGCAGCTGCAGGAAAATGGAGGAGATTATGGGGGAAAATTATAACAATAAATTTTCTAAACATACACCTTGATTATGCTTCGATTTTTTCGGAAAGACTGAGGCTGAAGGGAGGGGAGGAGGAGGTTTGAAAGAAAGCTGGGATTGCTGAAAGCTTGCTGGCTAAATAGCACCATAAAATAGGTTCCATGCTCTTTTGCCTGCATAGCGTAGGCATGCCTGGAGGTATGACCCCCCCCCCCCCCCTCTAAATGGGGGAAATGAATTGTGTAATTTATTGCAAACGTGCACACAGTGAGATTAGATCAGCATATCCCATCAAAGGAACAACAATCAATCAGCCTCTAGTTAACAGCTTGAAACACATAAACCAGGGCACCTAATGGCTTTCCAATTTAACAGATTGATAGACTTATCCGGTCCTAAGGGATGAATTAAGAAAACCGGGTACTTCTATACAGGCACTGGCACTTTCGACAGGACCTTTGCCCTCTTTTCCAGCTTACTTTCTATCACTTCCTTAGAATATGAAGACAAGGTCAACCTTAAAATAAAGAGAATGGCAATTGTTAGCTCTTTTATTTATTATTTCTCCGCTTTCTGTTTGAGAAAGCATGCTGGGCTTATTTGTTATTCAGATGAAGCATGACTGTAAGTGTGTCAGATGTGGAGAATGGGCCGATTTTAATGACCTGATTATCGCGGGTCATTTGGAGCTGTGAATTCAGGCAACAATTCAGAGCCACTTAACAATATCTAAATGTGACCTGGATTATCCATTCAACTGAGGATGTAAAAAGGAGCTTGTTTTTTCATATCTTATTAATCACGTAACTAGCTGCAAGTTGCACACACTGATTTTTTTTCCAAATTATGCATAGGTGATCTTATTTAACATTAAATGTGAAGAAATAATCTAATTTAATGCAATTAGATAGATATACAGATTAAGATAATAACCAGACATTGACATGCTTGAAGAGTACACTCATAGAACAGTCCAATGTTTTTGTCTTAGCAATTTTTGTGTGTTTTTACCTGTGTGTTTTGGGCATGGGCGTGGTAGTGGGGGGAAAAGTGGACCTGACTACTGAGGGCCCAGATAGAAAGAGGGGCACATGAACTGCATGCCCACTAGAGTGAGAGTGTACAGGCCTTACAATTTGGTGCAACACCCCTTGTTTTGGGTCATCATCCTGTTGCAAGATCAATGACCTCCAACTGAGACCAACCTTTCCAACACTGCGCAGTGCATTTCTCCCTAGAATCCTTCGATAGTCCAAAGTTTTCATTTTATCCTGCAGATTCAGCTCCAGACGAGCTTTTAATGCGGGGTGTCATGATAATTTAGTTTATTCCCCCTCACAAGTTGAGGATTTTGTTGATGGGGTTACTAGTTCATTGCGTACTGGCTTAGACAACGTAGCCCCTTTAAAAAAGAAAATCTTAAAAAAAAAATAAAAACCTGGCTCCTTGGTTTAATACAGAGCTGTGTACTTTGAAGCAAAGACCTAGGAAACTGGAGAGAAAATGGCGCTCTACATGCCTACAGGAATCCTATCTAATCAGGAAAAACAGTTTACCGCTTTATAAAATTACTCTTCGTCAAGCAAGAGCAGCAAATTTCTCCTCATTAATTGAGGAGAATAAGAATAATCCTAGATTTCTTTTTAATACAGTGGTCAAACTCACCCAGAGCGACAGCTCTGTGGAACCGTCCATTCCGCCTGCTCTTAGCAGTAACGATTTTATGGGATTCTTTATAAATAAGATTGATTCTATTAAAAATCAGATCATTGGAACTGTTCGAAATATCATTGGTTTATCTGTAGAGGAAGAAGAGGCAACATCTGAAGTAATTACAGAACCTGAGCTGGGTTTGGACTGTTTTGATCCAGTTGAGCTTTCAGAGTTTGCGGAACTGCTTTCTTCATCAAAGTTATTTAAGGAAGTATTCCCTCTGATTTCCACCTCCATTTTAGATATGATTACTCTATCCCTGCTACAGGGATATGTACCTCAGGCCTTTAAGGTAGCTGTATTCAAACCTTTGCTTAAGAAACCGTCTCTTGACCCAGATAACTTGGTCAATTATAGACCTACATCTAATCTTCCATTCCTATCTAAAATTCTTGAAAAAATAGTTGCTTAACAAGTGTGTGACCACTTACTCCAAAATGAACTTTCTGAAGAGTTTCAGTCATATTCTCAAGGCCTCAGATAATGGACTTGTATCTGTACTTGTCCTGTGAGATCTCAGTGCTGCATTTGATACAGTTGATCATAATTTTCTTTTGTAAGGGCTTGAATATATTATAGGAATTTAGAGAATAGAACTAGGCTGGTTTAAATCTTATTTATCTGACAGATATCAGTTTGTTCATGTCAATGATAAATCTTCCTCATGCTCCAGGGTTACCTGTGGAGTACCACAGGGATCAGTGCTATGTCCAATTTTCTTTAGTACATACTCCCAATTGGTAGAAATATGATTTTGCATGGGATTCATTTCCACTGCTATGCAGATGATACTCAGCTATATCTGTCTATGAATCCTATTGAAACTAACCCATTACATCAGGGGTGCTCACACTTTTTCAACTTGCGAGCTACTTTTAAAATGACCAAGTCAAAGTGATCTACCCGCTACAAAAATGTAAAACATCAATCAACAAACAATTATTTTCAACCTTATGAGAATTGACAAAACACACATAATAATTAACTATTTACATTTTTGTAATAACCTGAGTTTAATTTGATGACTTGCACTGAACTGAATCGGCCAGGGATGCATAGTCCGGACAGTAGCTGCTGACAGCCAGCCTCAAGCACACTTCCAAATGTTCATCAGTCATTGTGGAACGGTATTTGGACTTAATGATTTTCATGTAGGAAAAGGCTGACTCACATAAATAAGTGGAGCCGAATAATGCAGTCAAGGAGATAGCACATTTCCTCATGTTGGGGTACTTTTCCTCTGTGAGTAAGTTGAATTTTTACTTGGTCCAGCTCCTTTACTCATTTTCGTGACCATAAACTTAAGCGTGAGCTAGGACGTAATACGCTGATTAGCTTAGCACTTAGCGTCGCTGTTTATGCATGAGCGGTGACGTAAAGGTCAAAATTTAGTTGTCATCTGACTGGTTGCCCTGTACATCGATCAAGTGAGGGGATGGATGATTGGCTGATATTGTTTTAATTTCACGCCGCGATCAACCAATAGCACCTCCGTGATCGACCGGTCAATCGCGATCGACGTAATGAGCATCCCTGCATTACATAGACTAGAGGCTTGTCTTGAAGACATAAAGAACTGGATAACTCACAACTTTCTGCTTCTGAATGTTGACAAAACAGAAGTTATTGTCTTTGGACCACAGTCTCTGAAAAACAAACTGATTAGTCAATCACTTCATCTGGATGGGATTAAATTAATCTCAGATAATAAAGTAAAAAATCTTGGCGTTTCCAGAATTTCCTTCTGATCCAAAATGCTGCAGCCAGAGTTCTGATGAAAATTAAAAATAGAGATCATGTTTCTCCTATCTTAGCTTCTCTTCAATGGCTTCCTGTTAAATCTAGAATAGAATTTAAAATCCTCCTTCTCACTTATAAAGCCCTAAATAACCAAGGTCTGTCTTATATCAGATATCTGATTGTTTCTTATGTTTCTAACAAAGCTCTTTGCTCACAATCTGCAGGTTTACTTGTGGTTCACAGAATTTGATGTATTGTAAAGAGGAAGATGTGGCATGCAAGACTTAACAATGCAGAACAGCTAAAGGCCACAATCAGAGCCACCGGGACTCTAAGAAGACTCAGCAGGGCCACAGACTGGTTGGCTCCATACCAAGCCACATTGCTGCAGTAATCCAGACAAAAGGTGCCTAGCACAGTACTGTTGTACATGATCAGAATTTTTAGATCCAAAATTTGTATTTGGCCAACATTTATGGAAATCCTTTCTTTTGTATTACATATACCAAATTTGGGTTTTTAATTAGTTGTCAGTTTATAATTAAATACAATTTATAAACACTTGAAATATATCAGGCTGTGTGCAATACCTGTATATAACGCACAAGTTTCACCTTTTGAAAGGAATTGCTAAAAAATCAACTTTTTCATGATATTCTGATAGTATGACCAGCACCTACCTGTATAAACACAGAAAGAAGGGAGTTAAAGAAGAAAATATAAGGAGCGACTGTGAGGATTTACCAAGATGTTTTCTAAACCATTCAACAAAGGTGATCTTAAGTTCATCCCAACTAGAACTGAATATAACCTTTAAGTAGTGCTGATAGAAATCTTATGTAACGTAGACTCGGTGTAGTATTGTCCTCATCCATATAGATAGCTGATCCTTCTGTGTCACTACATAATTAAGGAGCTTTTGGTATCAAGGATGTGATCCTGGAAGAGATGGGAAAGTGCTACCTTAGACCCCTCAGAACCTGATTAGACTGAAATGAGCTAACAGACAAAGTCCATATATAGGATGCAACTTTCAGTCAGTCAGAAAACCCTTAGGCTTGAGACTACATCATTCTATTGACAACTAACATGTTTTATGTGTCAAAAACCTCACATAGCAGAATCTGAACTTGCTGGATAGTTGTGGGAAAGGGGATTCAAGTGTTATTTTTTCTAAGGATTTTAAGTTTGAGGACATAATCAAATGAATCAGTCTTTGTTTTGGTTCTAAAGTTATTCAAACCAAACAAGAGTGGAAATCCAACAAAGTTTAACCTAAAAAAGGTTTAGATGTGTGTAAACAGCTAGAAATTTCACATAATTTATTAACTAACTCGATGAATACAAGGTGTGCTCAGGACATGTAGGTACAAAACAAGCTCAAATAAACTCTGAACAATCTGTATGAGGTGCAGAGCTCTGTAATGTTTCTCCTCTCATCTCATCTGTACAAAAATAACTGTTCTTAAAGTTAATTCAAATGCATTTTCTAAGCTGTGCCATTCTGTTTTTTTGGGGAGAATACGGTCTTTCTGCAAACAGTTCTCACAAATATTTCACTTTTTTCTAATTGTAATTATCATCAGTTCTTAGCTATAACATAATGACTGAAGTCAGTAGAGTCTTTAGTGGAGCTTTAGTTTTTTTTTTTATTTTTGCTTATTACTCTGACCAGTCAATAAGTCGGTTTGAAGTTGTGAGGATTTCAACAAGTGGGAAAATTTGCAACTGTTGCAACTTTTACCAAAGAAACACAGAGTGCTGATTAAGATTCTGAGGATGATGAGCAAAAAAAAATATGTTGTCAACATTGATGTTTTTCACTGATGGCATTGTTTTTAAAGACCAAACTGACAACATTCCTGCTTGTTTAATGACCATGTTTTGCTGAATTAATCTTGAGTTGCCTGTTTTTTTATTTCTAAATCTAATGAGCACCAAGAATGTGCTTTGCTGTTTAGACACAGTTTTTCTTCATTATTTTGGGTTTGTCTGAGATTAGATTTAAATACCTTAGATCCTTGTACAGACCCTATGCTGACTTTCTGTCCCAATTTGAAAAAAACCTTAGCATTTTTCTCCCTGCTGTGTAGGATTGTAACCCATTCTCTCTCACATGACACAGAAAATAGATTGAGATTCAGCTCACAGGTTAGAAATGAGACACAATTGATTACCGATAGATCAATAAATTGGATAGTGAATGGGAGCCCATTACTGACCATTTAAATCTAATAGCACTTTAATTGCCTCTTTCTTCCTGCTTTTCAATGAGCTCAGTTGGAAAGCTTCTGCCATCTGACACACAGCAGGATCAATGCTCCAAAACGGAAAAGATCAACTGTGAGAACATGAAAACACAAAACAGGAACTAGGCTATTTCCTAGGTTATTTCCTTTACAATTTAAGACCAACAAACATATTTTCATATTTAAGACTGGTTTCCTACTTGTTGAAACAACTTTCCTGACCTTCATGTTTGCTAAAAGGAAAAGACACATGACAGCAAAGTGAGTTCAGTCATAATTGCCCCTGCCTCTCAGTCTTCATGATGGACAGAAATGAGTGTTTGTTTTGTCTCTCAGCTCCCTCTTTGTGTCATGGGGTTGTAAAGGGGCGCTATTTCTGTCAGCTGCTCAGCATAGCTCATCCTTCTCTTCAAGAACCTGTGAAAGCTGCTAAATAGAAGGGAATCTGAGAAGAAAATAAGTCTTAGATACCCTGAAAAGTCATTAAATCAGCTTTGTTTCACCTTTTGTAGTGTTTAAAAAAACAATCATGCATTGCTTCATAAAGATTTAGTAACTTAATGCTTTTTAACACATTTTGGTGCAAAGGTTTCTTAAAAAAGGCTTTAAAGTTTGCCTCTGAAAAGCAAAACAATGATCATAAATTGTTAATGTGATTCCTGATTTTGAAACTTGACGATAAATACTGTAGATCTTTGATGAGATCTCCTGATTATATATCAACACAACATCTTTAGTAAAAGAGAAGCCTTTTACAAGAGATGACGTTTAGTTTTTAGCTTCTTTGGTAAACTGAGTGTGGACCATTATTACTAGTCATGGAGGTAGGTTTTTTTTTCAAGCATGTCTCCTGTTGTACTCATGTTTTCACACTTAAGTTTGCAGTAAGAAAGGAAGCAGTTCTTAACTTATCCTCTTGTATTGAAAGTGATCATTAATACAGACTGCTAATCAGGCCTACTGACAACATCTGGTTGTTTTTAGGAAGAAGCTAGCTTCACTTCTAAAAAAATGTATCTTGGCAGCATTATGCAAAATCTTTTCGTAAGCAGAACTGTAGACATGTTGACAGTTCATTGGCTTAACGATTGTGACAATGCTGTAACTTGCTAACTTTTAGCTCTAAGGTTTTTTGCCACTAACCCACTTAATTTTAAAATATTTGATATTCTGAAATACAGACGACCAAAGGTATAACACTTAAAGCATTTTTTACCAATTTTTTGATGTTTGAGTGTCTTGCTTTGTTTTCATATCAAAAAAGTTTTAAATATCACCTATCGTCTCATCTTATGACTTGGATGTTTTGTTACACCCTATAATATCAACTGTGGCCAGTAGAGTCTAACTGAATCTGTTTGAGTAAATAAGCATATGAAAATACAACCTCATACTTTATGGTGGGTATGATGTATCAAAAAGGAAAAAAAAAGAAAACTCATTGTAGACATTCCATCTTTTTCTCTCATGCTGAAAAAAATGTGATACATCAGGGGGCAGCATCAATCCCTAATGGGCCTCTTAAAATTGGACTCTTAATACATCAAGTATCCACAGTAACCCCTCGACAACTCTATCTTCCTCACATCTTAACGCAGACCCTGCAGTCCTCAGGGCACCCAGGAAAATTAACCATTTAATAGCAATAAATAACAGCGTCTGACTCAAGGGGACCTCAAATCACTCTTTATATTCGACACTTGCACACAAAATAAGGAGCAGCCACATATGGCGGCTTTACAGCAAACAGCCCGGTCAGTTCAGTATGACAGAGATGCCATGCCATCTGTGAACAAAGTTGCTTTCTCATTTATGTGTCAATGGAACAGTAAAATACATTCTAGCTTTATATCATTAAATCTAAGCTGCTAGAATCTTCATAATTGACCCCATCTAAAATGTCAGTGTTAATTTATGGAGAATCCATGACAATATGCTAAGGAGAAACAATTTAAAGTTAAGAGACTTAAGTTTTAACATGATTTAATCCCATGTTAGCCCAGAGATTAAATATAGAATTATTGTAATTTACCAAGGAACTTGTTATTAATTTTTAATTACTTATAAATTTTATACACATATATATATCCTGTGGTGCTAAGATCAAGTGGGACTTCAACTTCCAGCCTGACAAACAGATTCTTGCTAACAGACCAGACAAAGTGGTGGTTAACAAACAGCAAAGGAGGGCAGTGGCAGTGGTGGTAGATATGGCAATACCAGCTGACAACAACATCAGAAAGAAGGAACACGAAAAGAAGAGAAGTACCAAGGGTTAAAAGAACAGCTAGAACAGATGTGGAAGGTCAAAGTCGACGTGGTCCCCGTGGTAATCAGAATCAGAATCAGAATCAGAATAGGGTTTATTGCCATTGTTAGTGAAGGAGTTCACAAACTAGGAATTTTT
>JAUZNJ010040598.1:0-10313 GCA_034780135.1 Jordanella pulchra | reverse complement strand
CTCTCTCATCCCCCCTTTCCTGTCAGCCTACTGTCAGAAAAACGAGCCACTAGTGCCGTAAAAAGCTCAAAAAAAAAGCTCAAAAAAAAAAAAGAGACAACTTTGGTACCGGACTTGATGTGTATATATCAACTGCCCCTGAGTGGAGTTTAGTTCCTACAGTTATGAGAGGGTTTGTTAACAATCTCAAAGAAGGAAGATTCTGTTTCACTCTTCAATAAGTTATATCAATAATAATGTATACCTGGAGTCCATCCTGTCGCCTTGTGGGTTTAACTTTTTGACACTTCTGTTTTTCACTTCTGACTGGTGAGGCACTTCTCCAGGGAAACCTTCCCTAACCTTCCCTAAACAACTTAAATTTCTCTGGGGAAAACTCAGGTTGTTCCTGAGTAGCAGACTTTCCAATCCTGGGCCTCGATTTGGTGAAGCATGCGTCCAAAACAGTTGCAAGAGCTACCTTTGGTGAATCCTCTAGATGTGCAGGAGAAGTGGCTCTACTCCGAGCCCCTCTTGGATGAACAAGATCCTCACTCTATCTGTAGGGAGTGCCTGGCCAGCCTGCGGAGGAAGCTCGTTTCAGCCGCTTCCTTCCAGGATCTTTTGGATCAGCAGGTCAATGGGGAGCTTTGTCTTTTGTCTCAGCCCTCTGTTCACCAGAGCAGACAGCTGCAGCATCCGTATGAAAGCGGCAGCTCCTGGCCTCTCTGCACTCAGCTGCAAACGGTCCCAGTGCATCTTCTAGGTCTGGGTTGGAGGGAGCCAGCAGAACAACCTAACCTGCTAGAAGCAGAAACCAGTCCCTAAACCAGATCCTTTCCAGCCTACCTGCACCAAGAAAACATGCCTCACGGGAGTCCAACATGCACCGGAAATGGGTCTGACTTAATCCATGTCCGACTGCTTGCACAGAGACCAGTGGGACCTGCTGAGGTTCAAAGGTCAGCCAGATTCTACTCTCCACCACCCTGGCCGTCCTCTGAGTCGTTGAATAGCCTGGGAATAGCCTTGATCTCTTCATCATCATGAAGGCTTTCAAGCCATTCTCTCTTTTTTTTTTGAGCTTTTTACAGCTCTAGTGGCTTGTTTTTCTGACAGTAGGCTGACAGGAAAGGGGGGATGAGAGAGGGGGAGAGACATGCGGGAAAGGACCACAAGCCGGATTCGAACCTGGGTCGCCCGCGTCGAGGATCAAGGGCTCCATATATGGGTCGTGCACACTAACCACTGCACCACCTGCACACCCAAGCCATTCTCTTTCTGACCCCTCATCCGCAGCCTGTTTGCTGTGGGAGACCCAACCAATCGCATTGAAAGGCTTTAACAAACCCTCAGACTGAGCACCTAAACCCCTGCAACACATCAGATCGAGGACGGGATGTTTCTCTACTTTGATCATCTCTGTCTGTATGATCAAGTTTTTATTGGCTGTGAATAATTTCTTTTTATGTGTTATCTGTTTCTAACTGGTCCAGTTAAAATCTCTGTGTATCCCAGCATGCTTGGGACATGAACACAGTCTTACCTGTGGTGTTCTGGTTTTCTCCTCCCGATACCTGTGAACTTGAACTGGACCCAAACACAGCACATGGATGCCTCGAGTTTTCCCAAAGCAACAGGAAGGTGGTTTGTTCAGAGAACCACTTCTATCCGGATCACATCCAAAGATTCGACTTCTGGCCTCAGGTTCTGTGTAGAAATCCTCTGCCCAGCTGCTGCTACTGGGAGGTGGAATGGGAAGGACTGGTTGATATCAGTAAGTTACCAAGGAATCAGCAGGAAGGGAAAAGGAAGCGACTCTCTGTTTGGACCAAATGATAAGTCCTGGACTCTGACGTGTCTCTTTAACCACTTTGCTGTCTTTCATAACAAAAAGCATAAAAAGCTGCGAGAGGATATCCTTCCTCTTCTTACACGTCACCTGATAAAGAGCCCTGAGTGGAGGTGCATTGCTATTTAATGATAAACAGTTTTTATCTAACATAGATGACCAGGAAGTATCCCGGCCCTCAATCTGAACCGTCCTGGACAGGTGGGGGCACATCGAGGATTAATCACCCATGAGGCTCTTGGGTGGCGTCTTCAAAACTCTCCAACAGGAACCTCTTTATGGATGGGAGAAATTGTCAGTCTAACATACTAAGCTGCAGTTTATCTGCTTTTTAAATAAGAGTTTTTCTTGATAAAACACATTCTAAGTAAGCATCATGATGTCTGTATCAGGATGCTCTTCGCCTTAGAATAACACATCATCCAGAACAACCGCATGATTTGAGTTGAAAGGAAATAATCTTTCATCCTGAAAAGAAAGAGGCAGTCCTTTAAAAAATGATCATTACTGCAATTCAGCACATAAAGATTCAAAGACAAGTAAATCCACACAATGTTCTCAGGTACTTTATCTAGCAAATAAGATTTCCCACTGTTCAAAATTAAAATGCTGTTTTGTGTCTTGGGTCAAAGTCCTCTGAGTTTCTGCTTTTTTCCCTCTAATATCCAAAAGGAGTCAGGAACAGTTTGCGTCTTTTCATAAAACTTTTAAGACCTATTTTCCCCACCTGTGTTATTGCGGCATTTACCTTAATTTCAGAAGAGTTAAATTTAACCAGTGACGTACTTTTATTTTTGCTCAACCAGCCGGTTAACCTGAACATTGCTGTTTACCTTTCAGAAAGCTGTTAGCTAGCCAAAACATCATGGCTGCTGTGTTTGTCTGAATTGTTCCCACTGTAGATATCCCATCCCCAAAGCCTTGTTAAACTCTGCAGTCAGCCACGCGCCTGTTAACGATGTCAGATCATCGTTATGTATGAATGCTAGTTTTCCTTTGAATGTTTTGAAATGCAGGACAGGGAAAAGAAAGAACTCAGGATAATTTCCTGGGTCACCAAAGTCTTTATAAATTATCTAGCAGAAATGATTCTGTTTTCAGCATTGGGCTGCAAAAGATTCATCAGGTACCTTTAATGTGTCTGGTTGGTTTCTGATGCTGCTTAGCCGCCATTTCCATTTGAATTACAGAGTTTTTGTGATCAGAGGAAGACAACTGCTCAAACTTACTAGAAAACATTTGTGTCAATTTCTGCCAAGTTCAATGGTTTTCCTGTAGGATTTAATAAAGCGTTTGTCTCTTTTCTAGATCGCTAAATAGGTCTCTTAATTAATAACATGTTGGATCAGTTCCTTCGCTTTGCTTCACATTATTGACTTTAGAAGGAGGTGGAGGTGATGGATCTGATGAGCACTCAGTTTAAAAAGAGATTTTACCAAAGGTTTTTAAAAATGGATTTACTAAGGGTGGGGGAGGAGGGCTGCTTTTATATTGGATTTTGAATGATTTGCAGTTGGAGGAGGACACTAATTTAACTCTGTGATCCCCTTCCTGATGGATGAGGGACCGAGATGGTTGGGAGTCTGACATTGTGAAAACAACACTTGAATATTTTAATTCACTGCTAAAAACTTTGTCTTTATAGTCATTAAAGAGTCAACCAAGATTTCTTTTTGAGTCCTCTTTCTCACAGCACGCCTGCGGCATATTCCTGGGGGGTCACCTGACAAAACAAACCATCAATAACTTTTATTCATCCATTCGAATAATCGAAGCATCTCGTAACAAAAAGCTCTTTACTCGATGGATTGCACATTTCAATAAACTTTCTCATAGTCTGGTTTGAATTCTGGGTCCTCAGTTCCACCTCGTTACAAAACCAGTGAAGAAGTCTTTTCACATAACAGCAATTCTTCTTTGTCTTGTTCCTGGATTACAAAGCTCTACAATAAAGAAAAAGAAAAGCACTTTAGCTTTAACACAAAAAAATCCTGCTCTGACTTTTAAAACTCACCTGCTGATTCTCAGCTTCGTTTGGGTTCCTAATAAACAGGGTCGTCTTCTGACGCTTTATGACATTAACATTCGGACCCTGCTCCTCGTTGACCCGGTAGGGGAAGCAGGGTCTGTTTTGATCCAGGAAGCTTGACCCAGCCTCCATTGCAGCCGAACCGTCCTTCACACTCTGAGCTGCGAGGAAGACAGCCCGCTGGAAAGAAAAGAATTAAAAACATAGCATGAAAAAAGCTGTTTTTGAAAAAGAATGACCTTGCAGGACTATCAAAGTCAGGGGTAACATTTAATAATGAATATAGATTATATTAATTTATTATTGATCAATTATGATTGTGGAATTAACTACCAGGAACTGAATTTGATCAAGAAAATAAGGAATTATCAATATATTGGAGCAATAGGTGTGAGGATTTCCTTATAGCAAATCATAAAGAGAGAGTCTTACCAGGCATTTCTGCGACTTTTGTTCTCGCAATGTACGAGCGTCTTTACACCCCCGCACATGGGAACCAGAGATCTTCTCAGGTCTAATAAAAACATTTTATTTCAACGTTATTTGTGGTTTAGTTGTTTAGACCCACGCTGAGACGTGTTCTCAACAGGTCTGCCTCCCTGTCGGTCACAGAAGGGCCTCCGTCTCGATGTGTCGACAAAATCACTTTTTTTCAGAATGTCCTTTTTCTGGGGGTCGCTGTCTTGTTACAACTTCTGATATTTTGGCCTATTTGATTGGTCTAAGGTGGCACAGTTTCCCTCAGTCAAAGAAGCTTAAGTCAGGATAAAAAAATATGTTTTTAGTTTTTCATAAACAAGTTGCTAACTGAGGAGAAGTTGGTGTGATAGACTTTTTTTCTGCATAATAAAATATACGCTTTCGATTAAAATACTCAGGGATGGAGGAAAGGTTTACATCTACTGGAAACCGCTTTTATAGTGCACTAAAGATTAGGGAGGGTTTGTAAAACCAGTATCAGGTGAAAGTGTTTTTATAATTCGATAACTCTGCCAGTTTACACCGTGATTTCTGTTCACATGAAACATACCTGTCATCTGTTTGAGGGCCAAAAACAGGACAGGAAGATGATGGCAAAAGGTTTAGACAGTTTTACTGGGTTTGACTGACTGACAAAATGTTTGCATCTTTCTTTGCTTCAGTCAAAAAACATGAATTATGACTACTTTAATGATCGGGGCCAAAAATATATATTATTTACCAGTTTTCTCATCCGATAATTAAGCTACTACATGAGGAGATTTTCATATTGTTTTCCAATAGAAAAATCTATTTAAAACCACTCTACAAAAGTGTTCTTCTAAGTCTGATGGCATCCGTCTCTAAAATGTTTTCTTTCTTTAAGATTTTTAAAATTATTATGAGGACGATTCGAAAGGAAAAAGAAACTTTTTCTAATTCTGTACTTTTGAAAAATCAACAAACAGAAGGACATTTATTTCTCTTGGAAAAACAAAGAATATCATGAACTTGATATTTTTATACAGAAATCGTCACTGAAACAGTACATTTGTTTCAAGACAGCAATACTTTTCAGACAGACATGCTTTAAAATCCTAACGTTTTTCTCCCAGACAGAAGATCCAACCAGCGGCGGGGGTTTCATTACCTTGCAAGCAAGATGAATTGTCACGAGATTTGAGAAACTCCCAAAAATACATTTTGCCAGGAGGCAGCAGAGACGCTCGGTACAGAAATGTTTCTGTCACTTCTCAAGTTCTACTTCGACAATAAATAATTGCTATAAATGTCATAAATGAATCCACCTGTCACTTTAATAACATCTGGAACACGCCGGGCTCAGTTCCTCCTCCGCCAGCAGAACCATCACTGTATTTTATAATCAGTCTGTTATTACGTCTGTCAGACAGAGGTTTGTATAACATCTAAATATAACAAACCTTCGAGGTGACCCAGCGGATTTGAAGGGTTTTAGTCATGTCAGGCTGGTCACTTTACAAATTTCTACCCCAGAAGTTTTCTCTTGTTGCAGATATAGGCTTTTCAATTAAATCATGGCTCCCTGTTGGCTTAATATATTTTATGTTTTACCTACTTTGTTATAGACTTTGCTTTTTGTTTGTAGCTCAAGTTTTTTTTAGTATTTAGTCTAATCTGAGGTATGATATTGACATTCATTCAACAGGTAAACATGGAAATCCAAGCAACTGCCAGCAAAGATGTGGAAAGAAAGGAAGATAAGGGAGCAGAGATCAAGTAGAAAGCAGTGCTGGGAATAGATTTTGAACGGTGGTGAAATCTGAAGTGGGAGCTAAATCCTCAGAAGGTGCCAACTTCATAGATACTCCAGTAAATACTGCAGGCAGATGGCAGCAGCATACAAAGACGTTTGCCCATCCTGTTTTATAAAGGACGCTTCTTAACACTATCACACAAATGCTTGGCAAGTATTGCTTTATTGAATGTGGTTTTTTGGAGTTATATTTATTGGCATAGTACCTGATTAGGCCCCTTTAAAGGCTGAGAGACAGCTGTTAACTTTCTCTGTGTCCGTTTTTTAAAAAGAAAGGATCCAACCCGACAAATTCTTTCTGACATTAAACTGTTCATCGAGCATTCTGGTAAAAATGATTTTTGATAGGAGGACATGTTAAACCACACATTTCCAGTCTAACTATTTGGCCCTCATTTTGTAGCAGGTGCCACAGACTTGTCTTCCAACGTTGTGCACACAGACACCGAAGACCTGATGTTTAAGAAGTTCATAAGTCCTTTATCCCGATCGCATCCAAATCCGGCATAAAGAGGCTCAGTGAAGGTGGTGCTGAAGGTGTGGATGTGGATCAGATTGTCAAAGGAGACCACATAGAAGGACAGCGTGCCAGCAGGATAGTCCACATACACCGCCACTCTGTTGGAGGCACCAGGGGGGACAAAAAGTTCTTTATACTTTCTGTTATGAAAGATGGCAAAACGATTAAGGAGGCACGTCAGAGTCCAGGATTTATCGTTTTCTCCAAATTGAGAGTCGCTTCCTTTTCCCTTCCTGCTGATTCCTTGGTAACTTACTGCTATATCAACCAGTCCTTCCCATTCCACCTCCCAGTAGCAGCGGCTGGGCAGAGGATTTCTACACAGAACCTGAGGCCAGAAGTCGAATCTTTCTCTGTGATCCGGATACTCCTGTTTCCCTGAACAAACCACCTTCCTGTTGTTTTTGGACAACATGAGGCTTGTGTGCGCTGTGTTTGGGTCCAGTTCAAGTTCGCACGTGTCTGAGAAAGAAAACCAGAAGCTTCAGGTATTTATTTGTTTCACACGTTTATGACAAACTCATATCTACAGTCACAATGATCCAAAGACCTTGTAAATGAATTAATATAGTGTAGTAAAAACAGATGCATAAACAGCTGAAGCTAAAACAACCATGAATTAATGGTCACCACAGGAACCCCAGAGTGTGTATGTTTATGATGATATTCCTGAGGATGATGACATGGTTGTCATGGAATAAATCTGTTTTATCTTCTAGTATTCCACTGTTCGTTGTTAACATTTTTCATTGTTTTACATGTTATGCAATGTTGTAACAAGACATTCTTCGCACTTCCTTTTATAAAACAGTTTTGTGGTGAATACAATACTGTTCAGGTTGTTAATAAATGTTAATTTTATGGTTAAAACAAAAAATTCGACAATTTTTTTCCAATATAAGACATACCCCGAAAGTAAGACATAGTGGGTCTTTTGGGGATAAAAAGAAAGTAAGACACTGTCTTACTATCGGGGAAACACGGTATATGGTCTGTGGTGCCTGTCGGCGCAGCAATTTTCATACCTGGTGCTCAGCTCTGGCAGTAACAGATACCTTTGAGCTGAAGGGGTCCTAACAAGTCTGGTTGATTTGTGAGGCTTGTGTTGCAGCCAAAAGGTGCTGTGAATCCATGCTTGGAGCTACACGGGTGGTTGCAAGTGGCCATCCTTCCTTAGACACTAAACGTTTACGTTTGCATTGCTTTAAGTCATACCTGTTTTTAGTGTATGTTGGAAGTGAAGATAGCTCCTCTAAGTGAGAGTTTGCGGTTCTAGAAAGAAAAAGATGACTTGCCCTCTTCAAACTAGGGAGGTATAGCCTAAAGGTACGGGAGTTTCCATATCTTGGGGTCCTGTTCATAAGAGAGGGGAGAATGATGGGGAGATCAACAGATGGATTGGTGTGGTCAGAGCTGTAATCTTGGTGCTGTGCTGGACTGTTGTGCTGAAAATTTAGCTGAGCAAAATGGCTCAGTCGGTCTACATTCATGAAAAATGAATCATGACCTAAAGAACAAGATTCCAAATACAAGCTGTTGAATGAGCTCTCATGATATGCTTAAGAGACAATGTTTTTCAGAGGACCCTGAAATGCCTTGAGCTTCCCCAAGAAAAGCTGGAGGAGTCTGGCGTGTTTCTTCTGAGACTGCTGCCCCTGCGACTGAAGATGAGTATGCGTACAAGGTGTCCGAACCTCTTTGTGATTAAATCTAACAATGTGCCTTGAGGTATCAATATACCCTTTAATTCTGGCTGTGTTTTAGATTTATTGAAAGATATAATAAAATGATAATATCAATATAATAAAAGGTAAATAACTTACATTTCCTAACGTCAGGTCGCAGCGTATGCTCTCCACAATTGTCCAATCTAAGAGAGAAATCCCTGTCATTTCAGTAGATGTAGCTAAAGATTCTGGCTGATTAAAACTGCAACACATTTTGGTAACTTCTTCTGCATTTTTAATTTTTTTTCAAAAAGTAGCTTTTATGTTTGTTCATACCTAAGAGTCTCTAGTGTCCAGAGGGGATCCTCCAGTCCAGCTGTTAACTCCCTTTTTCCTGACTCTCCTGGATGGTTGTAGCTCAGGTCAAGTTCCTTGAGATGAGCTGGGTTGGATTTTAGAGCTAAAACCAGAAAATTACAACCAGCCTCTGTGATCAAACAGTGAGACATCCTGTAGGATTACAAATAAGAAAGGAAAAATAGGCATTAATTCTAACCAATAACAGTCCAGTTATTCTGGGTTGCATCACAAAGATACACCAAGTAATATACACAGTATTATATGATAAAATACTGGATTTTAAACTTAATGTTCATTTTCTAACTGTCTTTAAAAATAATTCCCTGTTCTGGATGTCTTCTATTTATAAACAAAAGTTATCACGGTTAAATCTTAAGAGATAAAATAAATGGTCTTACAACTGCTTCACATACAGAATCAATTCTTTCCCATTCATTGACAAGAACTTCTATCAATCACGGCACAGCGCTTCTCCACAATAGATACGAGTTCCCTTCGATCTGTGTTTCCATTGGTTACATCTACAGGACATTGCTGGAGATCGTTGAGACTGATTGTGACCCTCTTCATTTGAAAAACAAACAAAATGGTGGAAGGGGCTGTAAGACTGGTTTTGAACTCAAGCAAGTGGTTTGAGTTTGCCTGTGACATCATCAGTGACCCCTCCCACCCCCATCAGGGATTGGTCTCCCTGCTGACCTCTGGGAAGAGGCTTTGCAGCATCCGGTGCAGAACCAGCAGGTTCTAAACAGCTTCTCCCCCTCTGCCACCAGACTGCCGAACTGTTAAAAACTGCTCTCTGCATCCACATACAGAAATCATTGTTTGGACTGAAAACACTGCTGAACTTTATTAAACTGTCTACTTGAGACCAGACTTGTTTGCTGCTAAATTGCACTGCTATTCCATTCCTATTGCAATCTCATTACATTGTTTTAAGCTTTAAGCAACAAAGTTTTGTTTTGGCTGTACAAAAAAAAATAACGTTTTTTCTAAGTCTACTTACTGAGGTTTAATATAGAGCACACGATTGTTTATGTATTAAATATATTTAAAATAAACTTAGGGGGGGGGGAGGTTATGTATGGGAGTTTAATTAGTGTAAATTCAGTGTGATAAGCTGGGGAGGACTTCCAGGGGCCCGTGAACAGAAGATAAACAGCATTAGAAACAGAAAAAGCGGTGACTTTTCCCAAAAAGACAAGCTGTCCTGACGTGGGATTTTAAAGAGATACACATGTCACCGTTACAGTATTAAAACGTCTTTTATCTGGATAATAATTTATTTTCTTCTTCTTTTTATCATTATTAGAAAACTTTGTAACAAACAACTTTTGCATATTGTTTGGGGTAAGAAGTCTAAAGTGTCCAAAGATCTTACCCTAACCTTTTACATTGAGAGTTGTTTTAACACCTTTACAACATTCTTTTAATTGATGATTAGTTTTTGCATGTTTCTTTACCTCCTGTTTTTATTCATAATTATTTTACAGATCTCCTGACATAAGCTTTTGAAAGTAACTGTTTTTGAAAGTGTTTTTACATAGTTTAGGATTGATCATGCTGGTGGAGACTGGAGCACAAACCTGAGAGTCTCCAGCTTACAGTTTGGACTCTGCAGTCCAACAGAGAGCAGCTTCACTCCTGAATCC
>JAUZNJ010040597.1:0-10314 GCA_034780135.1 Jordanella pulchra | reverse complement strand
ACTGTTGAACTTTTTCCCCTGTTATCCGTGTGGTGTTCTGCATGTGGGTTAGAGCCCTTAAACCCATCATGACACATAAAGCCTTTTAGCTGTTAGATATAGTGTTACACACTGCATAGTGCTTTGCAAAAACATTTTTTACCCAATGATCACAATGATTTCTATTTGTATAAAGTGTCATGATTCTGTGCATTAGCTTCTGGGTCCACAAATTCACCAATCATTACATAAAGGTTCGATATTATGTTATATTAAGCATCCTCAAGTCTCACGTTTCACATCACCTGAAAGTGAGAAGAAAGTGGGAACCTACCTTGATTGATAGATGCTTCCTGGAAGGGGCAGCTGCTTGGAGAGCAGAATTAATGAGAACTCTTAGTCATTCAAAACACATATTTAATGAAGGACTGACATTAAAAGACATTTAGAAGCTCAAATATGTTTTTACACAAGAAAGATCCTTTAAAAGACTTCTGAAGACACCTGGATGCAGAAGTATGTATTTAGTGGTATCAAAGTAGAAAGGGTGCATGTTTGTGCACAGGTAACTCCTTAGATTTTTTTATTTGTAAAAAAATTTTTTCATTTCGTTTCACATACTTCTTTAGTGTGGTGGTCAATATATTAAATACTTAAGTAAGGTTTTGGGACAGTGTGAGAAAAATAAAAAGTGCAGTACAGTAGGTGTGCATACCTTTATAGGGCACTGAACATTTTAACTTATAACACCCACAGAAATATGTTTCACATCTTAAGAGTTGAAAAATTATCTGAATTTTAAAGTTTTATTTATAAAAATTTAAAAAATATTAAAAATTATTAAATATTAGTGTGGAGTAGGCACCACATTCCTTTGACTTTCTGTAGCGTAACCCTTTTTTTTTTTTCGCAAAACCATACTTATATTTTTTTTTAAACAAATGTTCACATAGGGATGCTACTATGTGGCCTTGTGAGGGCATATGATGTATTCTGGGGGTGGGTTAGTGCTTGAATGATGCATGTGCATATTACAGACAAGGATATACAGAGATGAAGACAGAGTTTTCCACATAAGTGCCTTCAGAGGTGCAAAAGGGGGGTGTCAAGGCCATTGGTATTGGCTGGTGCATCTAACGGACTGGAAACAAGGCTTTGTATTCAACAATTTATGATCTCAATGAAGGTGAAGGAGTATAGGAAGAAGTAGAGGAAAGGGAGTACAGATAGAGACCTTGAGAGTTGAAACAAAGGACATTGTTCAAGAAAAACTCTCATCAAAAAGATGATGATTGGAGATGCCCAATCATTCTGATTGTTATACAAAAAACCTTAAAATTTGTTCCCGAGACAGGTAATAAAACTGAAAATATGATTAATTTCTGATCATCCTTTTTATGATCAAAACTATAACATTGCAAAACATTATTAACAGCACAGTGAAATTCTAGATAACCAACTTTTAGCTTATTTTTACTCATTTTTATCTTTTCTGATACTTAAGTAGCAAACGATACAGCAGTGATTTATTATTTCAGTAACCCCCCCTCTTTAGCCTCTCCAAGTTTTTCTGTTTTAGTTGCTGCCTTCGAAGTTGCTGTTGGCAGATTATCCCTATCTCTCCTGGATGATTATGTTGGCATTTGGCAGGTTGTTATGAAACCATGTGATTAATCCCCCAGGGAGCGGAAACAACATTAACCTACCTCTCTGTTTGCTACTACATCATCTTAGATAAAAACTCTTGTTCCACAGCCCACAGTATGCTATAGTGTAAAAGTAGGACTTTAAGCACTTTTTCATTTTTGAGTGAGTTCTTTATGCCTTAAGTAGTCATCCAGAAACAGTGAGAGTTGTGATTGACAACTGAAACTGTTCAAATAAAGTAAAATTTAATCCAATACCATTCGATATAACTAACAAGCACATTATTCTGCATAGTTAACCTTTTCACACTTACCCAATGCATTACTTGGAAAAAATATTTTTAAGGTAACTAGGTTGGGGTTCTTTTACTATGAGAAAATATTGTATGCCTATGTTTGAATGAGAAAGGTTTTAATAAAAGCAATATCTAATGTCTTGTCAGTCACTCAATATTAGGTCAGTATAGAAAATAATATTCCCAGTTTAAATGGCAAATTAAGTTTTTTGAAGCTGGCAAATTTGTATTTTATGAGCCATGTTTTATGATTTGAAATGTTCATTGTATTGTATCTATAGCTGGCATCAGAGTGCTGCCCAACACATACCACCAAGGTTTGTCAAAAGGAAAAACTTAAATGTCTGAAGGAAAACAAATATCTGTATGTAAACTACCATCAAGGCTTGGAACTTGTGAACAATGAAATATGCATTTTGACTGGCTTTGTTCCACATAAAATGACACACACCATAGCTTTTTGTTTTTCTCCTAAACATTTGTCTGTACCACCTAGCTTCTGCCAATGTTGGAAACCATCTGTCTTCCTCTCTGTTTGATGCAGATGGAGCAACATGACAAGGGCAAGGAAGCCAATCCATTCCAACCTTGTCATTTGAAGGCATTTCGATCTGCCACAGCACTCTTCCATCTCGATTAGGGGTGTCCTGCTGTGGAGAGACAAGCCTGTGAAAATGGTGGTGTTGGCATGTGTGAAGATGGTGTGTATGTAGAAGTATGTGTGTTTATGTGTGGTAAAAACATAAAATATGTGGTCTTCAGCTAAAACCTATATCGTAATATAACCTTCTTACTCATCCATCTAAACCTGTCAAAAATCCATACAATTATCATTGTCTGGTTATGAGGAGGATTGCCTCTTCCCACCATGAGGACATTTTTTGTTCCTAGAAGATGAATAATGAAAAAAATAAAAATAAATAAATAAATATACAGACATTCACATACTGCTGAAAGCATAACCCTGGAATGATTTGTTGCTTTCAAAGGCTTCTTATTCGATGTCTTGTTAATGCTTTTTTCCCTAATAAATATTATAAAAAAAATTGTCAATTAGTCTAAACCAAAAGTGTGACTTTAAAAAATTTGCCTTAATTTCACTGTCACAAATACACTGGCAGTGACTGATAGACATTAAAGTTCCTAACTAAACTCTGCTCCTGATGCCTGATGTTGTTGTTATCCATGTAATATGAGATAAAACCTGTCTTATGTTTCAGTTTTAAATTCTTTAAAGAAAGTTTATTGTGTGTACATTGCTTGCAGCACTGTTATATAGGTACCAAAACGTTTTGTGTGTTTTCCTTTATTTTAAAAAACCCACATTTATTGTTGTAACTTTCAGTCTGCCCAAGTCATGTGACCTCTATCTATACACTGTGCAGAGATAATCTCAGCAGGGGGGTTTAGCTTACAAAGCTGTTCAGTAACAATTCAATTTATATCTTTTTTTGTCCGTATAACACTATTAAAAGCTAATTTTAGTTTCAGGTATTTTACAGGATTTTTTTTATTGAAATATACAGCATAATTGAAACTCATTACAAATTTGATTCTTATGAAACTGCGAAGGCAAATTCAGTTCATATTATTTTTAGGTCTAACTTCACATTATTTTGATATATACTTTGTGAACCATTTTTTTCCATCAGAAATAAACTTCATGTTTGAGTGTGATGGAGACCAGCTCCATCTCTAAAAAGTGATAGATATATTTATTTACACAACAAATGTTTTGTTTTTATTTTAGTTACATTGACATTTGGTTGAACATTCTTTCAGGGAGAGGGACTAGCCATCCTTCCTAGACAGGGGGAATGTGGAGAAATGTCAGTTTGTTAATTTGAGCTTAATTGTTTTGAGTCTTACCTTTCAGGTGTGTCTCCTCAGCAGGGCGCAGCAGCAAAGGGAGACAAGTGATCCGAGTGCTGTTAAAAAGCTTCTGGAGCATACCAATTTCAATTAAGAGGGGTAATGCTCTGAAGAGTTTAATTTAAACTTTGACCCTAGATTAGTTTAGTCCTAATAAGTTGCATGCATTTAAATATTTTTTTTGGTACTATTTATTTTGTTGTAGGTTTGTAAATTATTTTTTGTTTGTTTATCATCCCTTTACCTGGTATGATTGTTGGAATGGCTCAAAGTATGGTTGTCGGTGTAATTGTGACCTGCTGACTTGAAATAAAGCTACAGAGAATACGCAGAGTTGCCTTGCCTCCTTCCTGAACGCAGAGCCACCGCCGGTCAGAATTACATTGAGTAAAGGTATTTAAAATGATCACATTTATATCATGTAACATGTATAGGAATTATTTAGGGGTTAACCATATATATACCACCAGGTTGCTATGTGCTACGATGTTTTTTGTTAGCCTTTATAGCCTCCTCATATATTTTAATGAACGTCCCAAATGGGGGTTTGGAAAAATAGAGTGCATTACAGAATGTCAAAAACACAACACATTATTAAACACAATGTATTTTAATTAAGATTATGTAGTTCAAAATATGATCAAATTTTTCCTTAATGTTGCTAAAAACACGTAGATACGGGTTATAATTTAAAAAGGGGCAAGTAGCCTTGCTGTTAAACGAATAACAGTAAAAGCTCCTACTGTATATTGATATCATGTTGGTGGTTTAGGATTGCTTCTGTATATTTCTATAAAAAAGGTAAACTTATAAAACTGATATTATCCTTACAATGATAATAAAAATTCTGAATCTACTACTAAGCTCCTGTGAAAAAATAAAACCTAAATGACCCCAGACAAAAAGTCATTCACCGATTAAGGGGAATATGTAATTTTCAGGTCACTAACAGTCATTTTATTTGTCAAAGTTACTAACCCTGGCATCAATCTTAAGCTTAATGACAATGGTTTTGACCTCATTATCCTTGCCCCCCCTGACCAACTTGTCCCTCTTACTCATTTGTCTACCATTTTTTCTTTAATTCCCCCTGTGTGTGGCCCATACATCAACCTCATGCTGATCTTTTCAAAGTTGAATATTGCCCTGCTATGTCATCTATATATGTTATGATAAATGGGAATTGAAGTGTACACCATGGATCAGCAGTGTCACTAGGATAAGCCAATGAAACTAAAACCAGCAATATACTGTAAATTTCAAATTATCTTCCTTGTAATAGCAATAGGTATAGTTATATGTAGCACACACACATTATATGAAATATCTTGATAATTTCATAAACCTGTTATGTTTTGTCAGAATCATATTTCATTTTATAATGGCAACACTCAGATGCATATTCATATTTTCATTCCTTTTCTTTAAAGATGGAGAGCAATAAGCTGTTTGGGAGTTTTTTTTTTGTTTCTCTATCTCTCTCTTTCTCTCCCCCTAATTCTTTTAATTGAGAATTAAATTGCTTCAGATGTGCCTTTTATTTCTAGAAAAAGCAGTAGAATACTAAACCAGCAATGCTGTAAGGCAAACTCCACTTGGGACAGTGACCCGGACATCCTAAAAGGTCTCTGGAATTGAATGTATTTAAGATAAAACACCAGCAAGATATTGCACTTTAATGATTTTTTAAAAGTCATTGTATGTTCATATTTAAATACTCTGTTAATTGCACTCTCTAGTTTTTTAAATACTTTCGCTTATTTTTTTCAGCAGATCTCACATGATCTCACCCCTGCATCAGCTTAGTTGTGAAAATGAAAACAGTAATGTTTGAAAACGGTGGTGTTTTTGGTCAGACATTTTGTTCATTTTTATTTAATTTTTTCCTTGCACTGATGTGTTTCATTTCCTTATTGTAACATTCCTCCACCATTTTAATAGAGCACTTTGTACATCTATAAAGCATGTCAGGTTCGTTAGAGAAAAAGCACTAAAATTTAAAGATGACTTGTGCAGATAGTCTGACTTGTATAAGAGCAAATTTTTTCAACATTTCGGTACTACACTTTGGTCTAACTAGACCCTTTCCTGTTTTTTTTTGTTTGTTGATTAAACATTTTATAATGAACGACTGCCTGTTTTTTCATTGTGTGTTTATGAAAATTTGGTCTTTCTTTAGTAATTGATTTGGAAAATATAGATATTGTAGATGTTTATTATTTTACTGTTTGTTCCTTCTGATTAGTATGGACTGACCCAGAACTGGTTTCGCTGTCAATTGTTTTTTCTGCCACCCCTCAGTACACATTGGTCCCTTGGTAGACACTTTTACGAAAATTTTCTAGAACCACTACTGGTTGGACCCAAAGTAAAAATGCAAAATGAAATCAAGTATAAAACAAAAAAAACAACAGATGACAGAATAGACAAAGGAAAGAGGAGAGAAATAATTCCTACCTTCAAAGTGAATGACAATGTGTTTGTAGAACTTACCATGTTCCTAAAGGATTATCAAAATTAATGGAAAATTCACCAAGAAGGATCAAATACTTACATTAAACCTCATCAGTGATTGATCAAAATTGAACATTTAATAATCTCTAAAATGACACAATGTCCAAAGCTAGCACTAACAAGGAAACCATAATCAGTGATCTTGTACAGCCTGTAAATCCTTATGTACTTCCAAGTCCTCAGGCATAGAGGTCCAGAAATCCACCATGGCGTTTAACAGATTTTGTGAGGTAAATAGTTAGCTGCTGTATAAATACAGTACTTTGCTGTTCTAGAGCAAGTCATATAGTTTCCTTAAAACACGGGGGATTGGTTCATAACAAGTGTACTAGGTTGTACCATTTTTTTTAAATATTATGTGACATTTTCAGTTATATGTTTTGCTTAACTACAGAGGCAGTTAAGACAATTTACTTATTTTGCAATCTCTAATTCAAATATAACCACTGCTAATTCATTGTGCGCATGTGTTTAGTACTGAAGCTCCATAAATACCAGACTATAAATGTTGCTAACAGCAAATTGCTTCAAAGAAAGGGGGAAATTTTGTGTTGAGGTATTTCTATGTTTGCCAGTAGGTGGTGATATGTTACTGTAATATGTTAGCCAGTAGGTGGTGATATGTTACTGTAATATGTTAGAGAGCGAAGAAGAAGAGAGAGATCAAGGATATCTGTCTGATTTTTTATAATGCTGCAGCACCACAGACAGAATACAAATGTGTATTTATTTTAATTGTTTCAAGAGGAGAATATAATTTAATTTATTTCTAAAAATGTCTAGATTTTCAAAGAAAGATAAATCTTTTGCTTAAAATATATTGGAGAAAATATCAAAATATGTATAAAAAATAGGTATGCAAACTTCGAAATCTTTTTTTCCCAATAAGTATGCAGGCATGCAATCACATTTTGTATATACAAGAACCAATTAAGAGATTTCAAGGTGGGATAACGTTTTCCCAAAGGTTTTGCCAATTAATACTTCAGCATCAATAGAGAGAAAACAATCATAGGCAAATTATTGGTAACTAATCATCCACAGAACACAAGCTCATCTTCTGCACTGAAGGCTTGTTTTTTATTGTGATCAGGTTAAAACAAAAACACATTTACATGTATTGTGATTACTTCATCTTTCTTCTGTGGATGCTTTGTTTGTGGCCATTACACTATTTAGTTCTACTCAAAGTTTGGTGCACACACCTTGAGGGGAGGGGGTGATCTCTGCTAATAATTATTTTTTCACTTTTTATATTACTGCTTGGCATACCCCTAAATATAGCCTAACATTGTGACGCATGCTTATTGCTAAGGTTTGTATGTGTACCCTTTATTTTCTCTGGATGTGAAATTATGATGAGCTTTGTCATGGATGTTTTTTTTCTAAAGTTTAAGAACTTTAATTTGTCTCCAAATTAGACAAGGTTTTGGCTCCAATCAGACATACCATGCTGTATAAATGTTAAAGGCTTAGGTAAAAGCAATAGCAGAGACTGGGATTTGTTGTTCTTGATGATATTTTACCTCACACTAACATTGGAGGATTATAGAGGTGAAGTAACAATTAGACCCTTAAGCCTTTCTTCTACAGAATGTGAAAATGAGGTGGAATGCCACAGCGCAACTGCACTCTGCCTTCACAGCTGATCTCAGCAACTCTAGTCAGTCAGAGCAGTTTCACCAAGTATGCAGCAGTGTGTCCATAGAGCACTCCATATGCGCCAGTCTGCTGCTTTTCTGAAATATATATTCTTTGGAAGAAATCTGTTGCAGAGCAGATTGTTCAGGCAGGAAGTGAGTTGATGAAAAGGGAAGTTCATCCGGCTACATGTCCAGACTTTGTGTCCCATTTTCTGGACTCTTATGAATAATGCTGCTGTTCATACAGTCAATAAACAGCCATAATAAATACGTATGAGCATTGAAAAAAGTGAAACTAATGGCTAAATATTTACAAATTGGATCATCTAGGTCTGGGAAAAAGAAAAAAAAACCTGCCTAGTTTACCATCAACTTTTTCCCTTAAACAGGTGATTAGGCCCTTATCTTTGTTGTGAAGCTGGAAATGCAAACGATTGGAACTAATCTCTGTAAAGACTTTTTACTTTTGGGACTTGGGTTATTAACCCCTGAACATTTGAACCCACTTGCTTAGGATAAATCCAAAGAAAACAAGGTAAGATGATTTGATGGCGAGCAGGCTTAGAAGACCCAAGCATTATTCGCTAAATAAGCACTTTACTGATTCATTGTTCTATTTAAAGCATACAAGTAGACTATTATCATGCAATGACGCAATCCTTGTGTGATCCTAGTCCAACCAAGCAACAGCACTCAGCTCTAAGACACTCCCAAATGAATGGTGGAACTGGCAAAAAATACCACACAGCTGCACTGCCCTGCAGTGCAACAAGACTGATTCCATATTCAGTGGAACCAAGGGGTTTATGTCAGGTGAATTACTGGCTGTACCCTACTTTGGAAAATAACAGTTCAACAGTTGATTCTGATATTCTAATATAAATTTAGTTTGTTGGTTTTTGAATTAAAGTTTCTTTTCTTTGTAATGCGTTTTACCTCTGGTGTCGGAAACGGCAGAGGGGAGGATTTTTTTACAATATCTTCTAATTTTGAGACATTTCTTATAATGCTTACTTATAGCAACCATAGCAATATTAAACACCTAAAGCTCACATATACCTAAAAAACTGATAAAACAGTGCTTCCTCAAGTTCCAGTTGAGTTGAAAAGAAGTCACCATGTATGCAGAGCAGGAATAGGAGAATTATAAGAAGGAAATTCAAGCCATCTCTTACATCAATCATTATATTTTGGGTTATATTGAGGCAAATGTTTTGGTACATCCAAACATGTAAATTTGTGAAACTTGTAAAAACAGTGTTATACTCTTACTGGGCGGCACTGCAGACTCCATACCAGTTGTTGGTGGTGCAAGAAAAATAAAAAACAGAGGAAGCCAATAGAAGTCTAATGGCAGAAAAGGGTGAAAAGCTCTGTAGTTTTGACGAATGAAGGATCCTACAAAAGTAAACTGCTTGCTGTTGTTGAAGTCCAATGTCAGGAACGTAATGAGAGTGACTCCCTTCTGACATCACATCCTACAATGGAGGTTTTATAAGGGGCTGATTTTTGTTCAACTTCCTGTTTTGGTAGTTTCCTACGGCTGCATAAGGTGAGACACATTGATTATCAGATAAAGTTATGGATGTAGCCACCAAATCGCTCCGGAACTGAACCGGAACTCCTGGGACCATGTAGGCTAACCCATTCCGTTTCTATAATGCGGGCTTACAGAGGACCCAGAATCGAGCCAGACACAACAAAACAAGAATTGAACAGTTTATTAGAATGTGCAATAGGAGTAGATAAGACAGTGATCATCAGGAACAGTGACTAGATCACCTGGGAAGAGATTTGAAATGTCAGTGGCCAGCAACAGATGGCAGAATGGATCTCCAAATGTAAGTAATGACCCACTAACCTCTGTGTAGCTTGTAGGGACACCCAGAATGGAGAAGTGGACGCTGGTTGACGTGTGATGTCACCGCCAAGAGTGAAGAACAAACTGGAAGCCTTCAGGTAAGCCCAATGGCTTGTTTTCTTGTTGGCTGCTTGGTTGATTGACAGATTCAGAGGTGAACAAACTAAGCTGACGATATCAGGGAGAGTTACCTTGGGGGACAGACCTGTGGTTGGAGATGAGTCAAGGGTCAGAACTGGGAGGACAGAGATAAGAGGATAAACCATGACTAGGGATGGGAATCGAGAACCGGTTCCTGTTCAGAACCGGTTCCGTGTGCTCCGATTCCGTGACATTGTTTGGCAGCTTGCTTAACGATTCTCTTATCAATTCCAGGCAGCGTCAGAACCTAGCAATGAGCAGTGCGACTTACGTCACGTTTTTTACGCAAGTTACGCAAACGCCGTAAGCAAGTGACCGTAAGTCTAGAAAAGCAAAACAAAATCGCGCCCTTTCGGGTAAAG
>JAUZNJ010040596.1:0-10314 GCA_034780135.1 Jordanella pulchra | reverse complement strand
GGATGGATGGATGGATGGATGGATGGATGGATGGATGGATGGATGGATGGATGGATGGATGGATGGATGGAGTCTAACTCAGAGTCCAGAGTCTGCATCCACCAAGAAACATGTGAAGGCAGAGTTGAGGAGATCTTAGGAGTAGTCCCTCTGGACGCAGCGGTGGATCAGTGGTAAGAGTGCATTCCGTTACACAGCTTTCACAGGTTTGAGTCCCGGCCTGATGCATGTTCCCTCTTTCTCTACTCCAATTTCCCGGGGAAATTAATAATGTCAGGATACCTACAGTAGGACAACACTGCTACAGCAAGGCAAAGATGAGCCAGAGATGGTTTACTACGCTGCTGCGTAGTCTAAATATGTTGATTATTTGCCCCTTTTGCATTATATGATACTATTGCAAGTGTTACATTGAGCCAACTGGTCTTTTGTTTCATTAGCATTCTGCCACATTTTCAGTTACAGCCTCACACACACACACACACATATGGCTGTGCACACTGGTCCTGCAGATTTCTGTACATCAGTACTTCTCATTTTACAGTGAAAATCTTAATGTGAATGAGATGAGAAGGGCTAAGCAACTCTCGTTAGTTAAATCAAAAATGTTTAACTGGGATTTAGAATTTAACCAATGTTGGACAATAAATTAACTAGATATGCTTAAATAGATCCAAAAGATTATCTGTATAGTTTATTCAACACATTTTCTATTGCTTTTTCAATAATAGCTAACTATTGTTCTGTCCTCAATAGGCTGTGAATGATATTATAATACCAAAGGTTAATTTTTAAATTCTGTACAATGGAGGGTTACAATTACATTTTGACCTGCAAATTGTATCTTGCGTTTTATACCCTGTCATTTAATTTTGGGTGCCTTTGTGGTTTTTACTTGGGGTGGGGCGGTTGCGGGGTCTTTGGCTGTATCTTGTAGTAGCCATCTGTTTATTATTTAGCTGCTGCCTGCAAGTGCTGCCTGACTCCATTAGAGGAGTAAGGGGTGTGTGTGTGTGTGTGCAGGAAAAAAACGGCACTACCTGGCCCTGGTAGGGTCTTTACCGGTCTCCACGGGCCCATTAAAATCCTGTTAACTTTGATAATCCCTGGCAAGAACTTGGCCTCTGTGGACCACTGAACAGAGAAAGAATACTTTAAAGGCTCACTGTTTAAGAGGTCAAAACATCTTGTTAATGCCACATGTGGTGACCACCAAGCATCTGAGAAATGACAGAAAGGGCAACATGTCAAAAACACCAAATATGACGTAATGTGTATTTTCCAGCTGGGAAATCATTTCTCGCTCTGTTTGGTTTTCAGTCTTACAGAGTTTTTCAAATGTATCCAAACCCCTTTAACCTCTTCAAAATGTGTTGCATTGTAATTAGGGATTCAAGTAATTGATTAATTAATTAATCTAAAGTTGATCTTTTCAATTAACTAACAATTGATATCAGTTGTTTTCTAAAAAAATTTTTCTCTCATATCAAGAGTATTTTTCTATAACATGAAGGGCTAATTATATATATTTTTAGCATGATGCTGAATTTAAAAAATAGTAATCATTAAATATTAACTTTTTTCATGGCAGCTGTATTAAGTATGGACTGAAGAAAAACAAACAAAAGAATGTTTGCTTACACATAATTAAAATTAGACTTGAGTTTAGTTACAATAATTATAACATTTAACATAAATTCCTTGTTATTTCTTTTTAGAAATAAGCCACACTGTATATCTTGTGATGAGAAAAAATCTACATCTTTGGATTTAGAAGTCAAAAGGTTTTGGTGTACTCTGCAAAAAATTTGAACTTCAACTCCAGATCCTGCACTGCAGCCTGCCTTTTGCCTTCTGGGACATTTGCTGCAGGTAAAACCAATAAATCATAAATTTATGACAGTGGCAGATGAGGAAGATATTAGACGGTTTGGGCTCATAACTACACCTAAGGTGAGTTAAAGTTTCTTCTATATATAAATATATTTTTTGCGATAAAAACTTCACAATCTGAAGGCAAGTAAACAAGAAACAAATGAAGGAACTAAAAAGGAAAGGGAGACCTTTGGGGTCTTCCATTTCCCATGAGTCATTGCGGGTCAAAGCAGATTGGTCAGCTCAGACAGCAATGGTGGCAAAAAGTGTGTTAACAACATAAAAGATTTCACTTCATATAACCAAATATAAACTGAAGATTTTTTTAGGTGAGAATGTTGCTTGTTTAAACTCAAATATCTGCCCCATTTGGGTATGATTTCCATTAATGTCAAAAAAGAGGTACAAAGTTTTCTGAAACCTAAGTACTGACAACTTTTTTATTGGAAACTGAAAACTGGAAATGTTTTTCCTAAGAACTGACAACTTTTTATTTGAGAACTGACAACATTTTTCCTAATACCTTTGAATGATTTTACTGACAGCTTTTTTTCCTGAGAAATGAGAACATTTATCTTGATACCTGAGAAATGATGTTTTCCCTAAGGACTTATAACTTTTTTACTGAGAACTGAGAAAGTTTTTCCTATTACCTGAGAACTGACGAGGAGCTTCATGGTGGAGCAGTTGGTAGCACTGTTGCCTCTGCCCTGCAACGGACTGGCGACCTGTCCTGGGTGTTATGCTCATAGACTGCCGGAGATAGGCACCGGCCCAACCGTGACCCTAACGGAACAAGTGGGAGAAAACAGATGCATGGATGGATCAGAACCTACCATTGTTTTTTCCTAAATGCTGACAACTTTTTTCCTGAGAGCTTACAGTGTTTTTCCTTACACCTGAGAAGCAGCAAAGTTTTTCCTGAGAAATGACATAGATTTTTCCTGAGATGAGGATGTCCTAAAATGTACACCGTACTCTAGGTTAACAAAGCTGAAAGAAAATAAGGCAATTTGAACTGTAATTGCTGTGATACCTAGTTCCAAAAAGTATTGAGTAAGAAAAATGAATACAAATACATTTTTTTAAATAATAATAATAATAATTAAAGAAAAAACTCATGATTATGTTGCTTCATGTTCATTTGCTGAAAGAATGTCAAATATAATACAGAGATTTTTTTTATAAAGTTATTCAAAAAAATGTAGGGATTGATACTTTTTTTCAAGGTTTGTAAATTAATCAAAAGCAATTCAATTTAATTGGTTTAAGACAAGCAACAGGTTCTAGGTTTTGTCCTACAATTTAAACTACAGCCCTTTTTCCTACGTGCTGAGTGAAATCAAGAAATCGCTTTAGTAGAACCTTTTTCACAACATGATGTAGGCTTAAACATATTAAAATCAACAGATAATGCCCCCATATAAAGATATTAAATGACAAATGAGAGAAATTAGTTTTCAAAGCCATCTCTCAGATAAAGAGGAAATGTCTTTATGTCCTTTCATATTTATATTACATGATTTCTCAGAAGGATTTTGAAACTTTTATTTTCCAACTAATTAGAGGTACCAAAATCAAAGGTTGGATTTTTATGAAACCTACCTGTATTTTTCCAGATATATTTGTTTTCAGGGTTTCTGTGCATCTTTACTAAGGATGCTGATAAGAATCAAACAAAAGACAACATTAGCTAATACAGCCAATCTAAAACAGCTTCTAAATGATTACATTTCACAGTGGGAGTAATTCAGGTTGGTTAAGCAGGGCACCCAAAGCAAACAGCTCTATGGATGCTAACACTGGCCCTAACAGGTGTTATGGAGACTTCAACATTAACACCAACACCTGGACCAAAGCTCCAGAGACCACAAACTGCTGGACACCATTACCCAGCTCTCTAGAGAAGAGAGAAAAAAAAATATTCTGCCACTTTTAAAAGACCCATAAAAGGATAGCAGTTTCTTTTCCCCCTTTCTGCACTCCTGATAACGTTTTATCACTTACTTCAAAGACTCTCGGAAGGATATTTCAAAGTGACATAGGCGTTCTGAGACAGAACTGACTTTGCAACGATAATTCCTCCTCTTTGTGTATGTAAAATCGAAATTCCTCAGCTCAAAGGGAAGCTGAGGGCGCAACGAGCCAGAAACCACCAGCATGTGCAGAGAGATTCCTTGCTTCAATCTGGTGGCGATTACCAAGCAGAGCAGATGGAAGGGGGGCATAATGAGCATTATAGTGGCACTGCCCTCGATCTGGAGGGAAAGAGAGAGAGCCTCAATGGCCTGCAGAACAGAACTATCAGCACCCTTTCATGATCATCTACTGAAAAAAGGGCTGATAATGCAAGAGGCAAAACCAGGATGGTTCATCTTTCATTGAGGCAACTGTGAGAGTGGTCCTTAACCACAGAGAGCCATTTAACATTCCTTCATAAATTGGCATCTGAAGCTTAAAAAAATGCCTTTGTTTTCTGCAACACGTGTTCAAGCCTTTGATGCTGAGATTCTGATTGGTATCAAACCATTTAAAGCTCATTCAACTTAATACAGCAGGATTTGGGCTCATAATCTTTCCAGTGTGCGACTTGTTTAGGTCAAAAATAGGAGAAGCCTCTGTTTTGCTGGCGTTAAATCTAATGTATGGGTTAATTAAAGAGGGCTCTAGGGTCAAGACAATAATGGCTTTTGTCATTGACAACAATTCCTTCTTTTCGAATACATTGACAAAAAGACATGATTAGTTGAACCTGACTAAGCAGTTGTCCTAAGGCTTTATTGGCAGGAATGAGCCTCAGATTTTTCATTTCGGAGTCACCATAGATGTGCAGTTTTTGCTCAGTCACTGCTCATACTTTAGTTTGATGGATAAGGCTTTAGCATGCCATCCTCTGGGACTTACAAATGGGGGGGGCAGTTTTCCCTTTTTCTCCCCTTTGTTTTTTCTCTTTTATGGTATAAAGCTAATCCTCCCACTCCCCAAGTGAAAAATGGCCCATTGATTAGACTGCTCAGTCATTAAAAGGCATATTCAAGCACTACGCCATGACCATATGGGATCAAAGGTCATCAAAGGGCTGTGTTCAAACCTAAGCCTGCTTCCTAAAAGAGCGCAGAGACTCCCTTTATGATCCCTTTTTACATTTAAGACTAACCCCATGGTTCCAGCCACAAAGAACGGAAAGAGCAGGCACCTCTGCAGAAACAGTGGTTCACACAAAGTAACAGAAGGAAGTTGGAAAGCCAGCTGCAGTATAGGATAAGACAAGTGATGAGGGAACGATGAGCAAAAGAACGAAAAGTGAGAGGACAAGAAAAAGAAGCCAATATGTGGTGGAAGATATCCGAAGTGTCACTGCAACCCCCCCACTCCCCTCCCCACTTCTTCTCCCAGAAAATTAAATATTGATCAATCTCACAGGCCTACTAACAATGAAGAAGATAAAGAAGAGTATTAAAGGAAATAAATAAATATACACTTGTATCACCTGTCCAAGTTGTGGGGAGGGTGGAGGTTAGAGGGGTGATTTCCAAGCCTGGAAAATGCAGGCCCATCCATCAGCCACACCCTGAACAGGCAGAGGTTTGCCTGTATAGGCTGCATGTGCGCTGGAGTCTACTTTATCGTGTCTGATTCTTAACAGTGAACAAACAGTGTTTCATCTCTAGACAAAAAAGAGCTTAAAAATCAGGTTTTAATTATATATGTTTTGAGTAAAGTTTACGAAAAGCAGTATCAGAAATTAGATTTCAACAGAGGAACTGTTAGTAAGTTCATCTTAATATTAGCATTGTTCTGCAGGGAAAATCTAAGCTAAAATCTAAGCTGACACTGTTAGCATCCACAATAAACATGCATGAGTCTAATTAAGAAATAAATACAGAAATGCAATACGTTTATCTGTTTTATTTCATCACTTGGAGATAAAATCTATGCAGCTTGAATGGTTTTATATGGTTACTGACTGTTTAGAAATCCCCAAATCCTTTTTTCCCTGATCAATAAACAACCAATAACAAACATTTCTAACTTATTGCTCTAATGTAATTAACCAAGCAAGCCCCATAGAATATTACTTCCTGTTACTAAAAAAGCCAGGTTAGACACCAAATATTTGGTGATTAAATGTAGTTTTTGATTCATTTGTCAGTGAGAACATGATTTTTAGACACAACAGTGTTGTCTATATAAATAGTTGTAGAACTCGTAGAAGGAGCTTGCTTGCTAGCACACAGACTCTCAAAAAACAAACAAAAAAAATCAAGATAGGAGAGACATTTTTAATATTGATTGTAAATTCTATCGTCATTCTTACATTTTACTCAAAGTTTTTAGGAAGAAAGCTTTTCTTCATGTCACAACGTGTTTCGATCTCTTATCTGATATAATTCAAAACATTTATAGATAATATTTCCTCTTCAACAACCTTAATATAGCAATAGAAATTAGTTATGTGTTTGAATTTCCAGACTTAAAAAAAATCAAGGAATTATTTCCAACTTTAATGCCTCTGTAAATAAAACCATTTGTGCTCAGCATACAGCAAAGATAGTGTGTTGTTTCCTTCAAGTTTTCAGCCCATGTCTGTCAAATAACTTGCTTCATTTGGAAACATTAGTTCAGAATCTACTTTCTACATTTAACCTTATAAAGGTTAATATCAAAGTATCATTATAGCATCAATCCAGTGATTAATTTCTATATACAAAATGTCTTCATCTATTTTTTTTCCATATTACAGTTAAAAAAGGTTTATGTATTCCATTGAAATCAAGCAGTAGATCATTTTTTATCTATAAATATTTAAGAAGGTATATCTTTTATTCACATTTCAACTTGTCTGCTAGATAAATTATTTGACTGATCAGGAAGATAAAAAAAATCTTTATTTCGCCCAGGACAAAGCAATAATGCTTTCAGCCCAAATTGAAGCCTGTAAGTGCATTTTCCACACAAGCCAAAACTTGAACTAAACCAATTTAATGGGTTTTAGCCTTTACTATTGATTGCCAGTGTATTTAATAAGATAACCATCACCAATCATCACAGCCATGCAGCTCCCTGGAAGAATTCTGAAACCCAGTTTGCAGCTGTGACAGTTCTACAAACAAAAGCCTGTTTAGTCTTACTGAATAATGAACTGCTTGAATCTAACCCCCTGGCCCTTTGCATGCAGCGCCGAGATGCAGGTCCTTAAACAAATTATGACAGGAGATCGTCCTCACCAATCGACCTCTGGTGACCTCTTATATTGCTGATATTTATTACTCCACTTCCTCTGGATCATTCTGTGACTGCACTGCCTGTTTTTTTTTTTTTTTCTGTGTGTGGGTGGGGGAGTGAGGGGGTTGGGTATGTGTGAGACAGAGATGGTTTGTAAATTCTTTGGTCCAAGCAGTCAGGCAGCTGGTCATAAACGCCAGTGCTTTAAGATGTCCACATAAAGAAAAGAAGTGCAACAGCCTCTCTATCCTTTCCTATTCTGACCCCCACCCTTGCTCTCTCTTTGGTGGCGTTCTGCTCATCATCCTGAGAGATGTTATCGCTCCATTCAAGAAAGGAACAAACAAGATTATACTGTAAGTTATTCTCGATTATGGTCACAAATCTGGTGCTGGAGTGAGGGACAGCTGGAGGAGGGTGGAAGATGATAAAGTACACTGAATCGCTTTTCTTTTCCTCCTCTTATCTGCCACACAAACGGATTTATGGGATAAAGAAGGAGCAGCTTTTGTGGACAGTATATCTTTCATAAAAGGACTCCTGCATTGACAGAAGAAGAAAAAAATGTGACAGTGACATATGTTTCTAGCAGCTTGTGGCTTTTGCTGTTTTATCATGTGTGTGTGTGTGTGTGTGAGAATGACATAATCCTTCACTCTCAGGCAGGAATGTGGCGAGGCATTTCTTAAACCCAACCTGAACAAAAAAAAAAAAAAATTGAATAAAAATGTCACCTCCTCAGATTGTAAACCAAAGGCACTCCATCAGCCGTGCTACACGGTGACATGGCGCTTTATGTCCGCGTGCCTCACCGCTGACTGTGGCTCGTCACGAAAACGACGGAGCAGAAAAATAAATACGACACCTAGAAGTCTATTTGTGTCATACAGTAAAGCGAGGGGCTTTTCTTCCCTCCCGTCACCTCGGCAGCTACAACCATCAATTTAGCTCTGTGGTGGCCAGTCAGCGCCTCTCTGTCCCAGCTGTGTTTGACACTATTTATCTGCTCTAGTGAAGCAGATCATTTTTGATTATTAACCTCCCACCCCTTCTCTCCAAAAAGGGGAAAGTAAAGCTTTCCCTGAAAAGGTTGGGACCCAAAATGACAACATCATATGTGGCAATCATGTACTTGACTGTTACAGCTGAAGAGCCACTTCATCAAAGCTTTCTTTTACAGCAAAGACACACAGATTAAGAGCCCTCATCCTTCAATATAATTTCACTCCAGCTTTTTCTGTCCTAAGTATGCTTTCCGTGGCTTTCTTCTATCTTTTCATCTGTCTTTCACTTCCATCTTTGTCTTTGTGTTCGTCCCCCTCCCCTTTTTCACTCCCCCACTGTCGACATCTCTACAGCGCCTCTCTGAGTCCATGTGCATACCCTGCCCATTAAATTACAGTCCTCTCTAATAAAAGGTTGAACTTTCTTTACCCACTCATGTGGATGAAGAATCTGCCAGTTTCCTGCTGTTCCAAATCCCTGCCTTGAAATATTGAATGCAGAGACACACATAAGAACACACAAGTACACAAACATATGAATACAGTGCGCAGTGAAACTATTCATATTGGACTTTTCCCTATTTTTCTTCTTTTACCACCACCGAGGTCAGTGTATTATGTTGAGATGTTATGTGAGTGATCAACACTAAACAGGGCATGATTGTCTATTGATTTTTTATGTATTGTTTCCTATCCATTGTGTACTTAACTTGAGACATTAGCCTGTTCTGTACAAGTGTTGCCATCTCCCATTTAGATACTGCTGTTACAAAATACAATTTATCAAGATATATGAAGAGATTGTCTGAAGAGATATCAAGATTGTCTGTTTTAAAATAAAAATATTCATTAGATCTCAACTGAAAAATAATCATTGATTTTGTAGAATGAAGACAGATGAGTGATCGGTCAGAAGTATGACAGATGAAGATGATTAGCCTTGCTATAAATGTGAGGCACTTAGTTAAACCTAAAAAACGAAACACTTTACTTTCAAAAGCCTTGTACCAATGATATTGTGCTGTTTTAGATATTTTATGCAGATGATAAATGAAAGCATACAGAAGAATCCTTTCTTATTGCATCCATACATAAACTAAATTCTTATTTTGTGTGGCTGAAGTCACACTGAAAGGGCCAAAGAGCCACAGGTGGCTCTGGAGCCCTTGGTTGCAGGCCCCTGAACTAGATCATTCTAACACGATTACTGTTTGACATAAACTCGTTAATCTATGCTCGTTTATGGTTGCGACCTACTTGAAAATAAATCCTATATCTAGTCTAAAGACTTCTGATCATTTGCATATTTTCCCTATATTAAAGTCTATCTCCTTTGCATGAACTCTGATCAAATTGCCTGTCCCTGCCGAAGAAAAGCATCTCCACACCACAATATGACCACTGCGGTGTTTGGTGGCAAAGCAAAAACATGCTTTAAGAAATTTTTTTGAATTCTGGCACAAATGGTGTTTTACAAGTCAAAAAATTGGATTTTGATCAGTTTGCATCCTTCTTCTACTTTGTTGCTTCCTATATAGTACTTGTGTCAAACTGTGTTTGGAACTTCCTGACACTCTAACAAGAGTGTTTTTTGTCTTACCACTTGTTTTGAAGGCCAGATTAGTTACATATGACTAATAGCTCTATTATAAACATGTGTTCCCACCTGAGATGCAGATATCTGCAGGTCCTACAAAGTTGTTATTGGTCTTTTGCTCTAAATAGTGTTCTTCCTGCCCAGCTAGTTAGTTTGGATAAAAAGCCATTTTGATATGTTTTGAGTTGTACTTTTACAAGTTCTTCAAAGGTATGAATATTGTTATATATTCTAATCCTTCTTTTCCTAACATCTCTGCTCTGTTCCTGCATGTTGTCATGCTGTGTAGTAAATTTAAAATGGTTTGACGAGAAGTGCATCCATTCTGCAGAAGGAATAGTAAAACTACCTTGTATTCTTCTCCTACTGCACAGTTATGGACCGTCCGTGTTTATCTGTCCGATAAAAGCCTAATGAGACACAGTAAGGTTGGTAGTAACATGGTAAAATGTGGAAATGTTGGGATCAGGAGTCTGTCTGCCACCTTTTCTCCAGCAGAGCGCGCCGTGGGTCTCCTGGGCTGGAGCCCTCAACACACCTGAGGATCGTCAGCTCATCAGGAGATCCCACTACATAAGCAGCTGTCAGACCTTGCTTCTACGCCGCAGTGTT